>JAHXMU010024290.1:3034-16145 GCA_019455685.1 Philornis downsi
GAATTAGAAATTACGGCAAAAAAGTTGTATTTCGGAGATCTGTTGAATTTGTATGCAAAGAACATGCTGGCATAAGAACATGCTGGCCTCTATAACCCATTTACAATCCCCAGCTACGATGTGGCGAAACACAGATAAACTGAAACACATTTGATCAAAAGATATTTGATGCCTTAAATGCTTCCTTCCGTCACATGAACTTACTTCACTCCGTCAAGGGAAGGTATAAAAGTAACAAAGATAATTTCACTTGTAAAAAAATCTCTAATAGAAATAACCCAAAATTCAACATTTTAAAACCTAACTAATGAACTCATCATAAACTCAAGAAACTTATAAACTAATTCCTTCTACCCCAGAGAAGAAGTTAATTTATGCATTTGCTTTGTTATTGTTAATTTATAAAATAAACTTCATTTAATGGAAATATTACTATTTGCACTATTCTTCGTCACACATTTAACTGTCTCCTACTAGTGCTAATATGTGTCAAACTTTAACTTTATGCTTAAGTTCAAACTAATATTTATTCTTATTTATAACCCAACCTTTTATTTAATATGAAAAGTCTATAAAATAAACGATAAAGTCGTGACTGAAGACATTTCAACACTTTGCTTTGCTGAAATGACGCCCGGTTGAAAGGAATTTAATATTCAACAAATACTATTACCCATCCTCTAAAGTGTCATCACTAGACGTAAAAGGTGCATATTGTTCAGTTTAATGTTTACACAAACCAGAGAAATACAGGCATACTCGTATACGTACATGCTTCCATTATGTGAGTGCGTGTAAGAGCTCTATCGTAAGAAGGAACCTTTCAAGTGTGTTTTCTTAAGTGTAAACACGAGTATTTTGAAATAGGTATGCGCATTTACACAAATACACCCACACGACTGCTGGCAAATATATGTGTAGTGAAGCCAAGAGGAAGATGATGCTGGCACTGGTGATGACGATGAAAATTGTGACGAACATTCATATTTCCGCTGTGATAGACATCAATGTTAGCCTCCCACAGTTTGGCTAACGATGCCAGCGGGGAGTGGTGGCGCAAGTGTGGTAATTGGCAAAATAACAAATTCTTTATATATCAACAAATCATGGCAGGATTTTCTGGTTCATTTTCTTTTACATGAATCCTGGTCTGTGTCCATTCGTTTATTTATTAAATTCCTCATTAAGTGGCCATTAAGCTTTGGGGGCGTCTTTGCCGATTAAAAATAAAGCAAATGTTTACTTATTTAATGAGAAATCATTATGGACGTATGACACAAACATTGCACAACATATAACAGTTTGATAGCACGTAATTACCGAGAACAGCTGCCGATACAGGGAACAGGTAGAGCAATCATCGTTTACAATCAAAGATAATGGCAGAGAATGACACCCCTGCAGCTAAATGGTGACAAAGTGTCTGTATGACACGATGATAGAGAAAATATTGAAAGACCGAGTACAGAGATATTGATCAGTTGAACTAATAAGCATTCTGTACAAAAAAACTGTGGCTAATTGATTATTTAAAAACCCCGCTTAAAGGGATTGTCAAAATCCTATGTTGGCATAACCATCCTCTATACTGAGGCGAAATTTTAACGCGATCTGTTATTTAGTATGTTAACAGTGCACGATTTTCCAAGTTCTTTTCAAATACGTTTTCCTATTTTTACAAAAGATAAAAATAACGAACCAAAAACATGTCTCAAATTTTGTATTGCAAAAAAGGAGTTTTTTGCTGAAAATGCCATAGAAGTTTTACGATGTATAAACTTATAAAAAAAAAAAATGCTTGCATATGAGTGGTACAGTGCATTAAAACATGGTCAAGGTGTGATTGAAGATTTACCTCGCTCTAGTCGGCCATCAATGTTTTCAACTAAAGTTAACATCGAAAAAGTGAAAGTAAAATGGTGACAGAAAATCTTCTCTTAAGTGAAATTTCTGTCTGTCAAGAATCAATTCGTACCATTTTATATAACAAATATTTTGTGTTTTATTAACCAATTTCGGGTACATTCTGTAATGTATTTGCATAATTAGTAAGTTTCTTATGCATACTAACTCATGATGAATGAATGAATGATGAATGAATTCATGATTTTTATGATAAAGTTACTGGAAATAGGGAAATGTTGATCTCTCGTGTATGGGAAGCGTTAGGGGAATTATTAAGTTAATACCCTACACCAAGCATGTAGTGCAATCGTAAAGTTTACGTCATTTATCAGTTAAGAGTAATATAGTACATACGAAGAAACGGAAAAAACGGATGTAATGACAAAAAATAAAGTTTCGACGAAAATGGCAAATCTAAATCCTAATTTTCTAAAGGTTTTTGTTACTGCTGAGACTGCCGAACTAACAAAGAAAGCACAAAAAAGTTGCGAAAAATATTCTTTGTTTTTCAACATAACCTCCTTTTAGCTCGATCCACTTTTTCCAGCAATAATTAATAGTTTCTATACCCTGTTTATGGTAAGAACTGTCAAACTCCTTTAAATAGTCATCAAACGCAGACTCCACCTCTTCGTTGTTGGCAAATCTTTTACCACTGATTCATTTTTTTAAGTTTGGAAATATAAAATAGTCAGAGGGTGCCAAATATGGTGAATAAGGTGCTTGATTAAGTAATTTGAACTTTATTTCATTAATTTTAGTATATTAATTTTTGAACTGAAGCATTATCTTGAAGAAACAACACTTTCTTTTTCGTCAAATGCGGTATTTTTTCCATAATTTCATCACCTAAATGCTGCAATAAATTAGCAGATGATTTTTCCTTTCTGAAGGTAATCAATAAAAATAATCTCATGCACATCCTAGCCCAGCAAACGCCATGACGTTGCCTGCAGATGGAACCATATTCGCTTTTTTATTTAGACGCATATTTGCGTCCGAACCTGCGTTTACCTAGATAAACGATTTAAGTAAAATTAGGAAAAAGTCGCGTTTACTCGTGTTTATTGCTGATTTTATTTGGTCGCATATTTACGTCCAATCCAAATTCCGTGTAGTTTGCAATTTGTAGCAATTTTTCAAAATAACGAATTTTTTTTTTAAATTTCCTTACAATCTTTAAAAAGGAATGTAAGTAAGAAAATGTTTTCTATTATTATAGCTTAGATGTTAAAAACGCTTAGATGTTGAATTTCGTGAACAAAGATAGTGATAGTGTTCTTGATCACAAACGTGCTACTAACTTGGTAAAAAGGAAGAAGTCAGAAGCATGAAATTTGACAAGTAGACTGCACTCCTGATGCAAACATTAGACATGATCGAAGCTGCTTACGAATCGTGCAAACATGGTACCATAATATATGTCAACGGTTAAAGTCAGAACCATGAAATTTAACATTCAGACAATTCTACTTACTTATATGTTAAAAACGGGAAACATGAGAATTCGAATTAGAAGGTGATTAAGAGTGCAAAAGTGATAAAAAAAAGTAGGACGTTCTCCAAGTTCAAACTGTTGAAATTTTAATCTTTGCAGTCCAAGTTAGAAAATACTGAAATTTCCCCATTCTACAGTTAGAAAGTCAAGCAGGAAGGAAATTGAGACAAAGACGGAATCATAAATATTGTCAGGACCCTAGGTAGCAACCATTATTACGAGCTCCCAATGTATCTGTCATGAAACAGGTTTTATCTAGCCTTATTCAAGCTTTTTCAAACTATTTTTTGTGCAATATCCTGGACAATCGGTCGTACTATCCGAAATTTTGTTCTTCTCGTGAAACTCGATCACATTTGCACAAAGCGATGTATAGATTAATAATGGATTGCTTTTTACTATACCCTACACTACGCACGGCCCCATTTATCTTACCACGAAGTGAGTATTCTACGCTGCTGTGGATAACAATTTGTAATGATATATAAACTACGGCCCGAAAGCTGTTTTCCCTGTCCAACTTTGAGCCTGATTGCTTGTAATTTTTACACTTACTTAACACCACTGTTTAAGCGGTTATGCCGGTGCTCGAACCCTTGACAATATGAACGATAGTCGCGTGCGTTGGGTGTCGGGCAGCACCCAGTCGTGGATAATACAAATTGATACTAAAATTTTGCTTACGAATTATTAGTCATATTTTTCATGTAGTCAATTCCTTGTAGATGATCGAAGGTGCAATATGTTTTAGATACGTGAGGACGAGTGCGCAGCATTTTACTAAATTAATTAAAATCGTTCAAAACTGTTAATAAAAGGAATGTGTATGTTGCAAACGAATCCTAATAATATTGAACCAAAATTCAGCAACGCATTACCAAATTCGAGAAAAAGTAATTAAACAAAATTTGACATGGCTGTCAAGGCATTTTGGCTAAAAACCCAAGGAGAGACTATGTAGTTAGAGATGGTGCATCATCGTGGTGCAGAGTTTTCTACCGATATACTCCCCTTTTTTTAATAGCTTCTCAACATAACACTCAACTAGTATTTCTTTTGTTGACGATTTGGCTCGGAGAAAAAAACTAAAAATGAATGATGCCATAATAATCGAAGAATGCTGTTAGCATAGCTTCGGTTTTTGGCTGACTTCCAATCTTGCTTCTCTTTCGCGAGATATTTAGTCGATTGTTTGGTAGTAAGCATAGATGCAAATGTTATCCTTGTTAGTAATACCATTTACAATGCGCTGGTAACCAGAAATCATCTTTCCACAGATTTTTTTTTTTTTTTTTTTTTTTTTGAGAAAAAAATTTAATATTTTCAATACTAATTTGCGTCTGACGAGCAAAATATCTTCTAATCGACTGATCCATTTAAAATGCCAGTATAATTAACAAGATGTCAAGTATTAATCGACTATTCTTAAGTCACGGCTTTGTTGGACGTGAATTTCGTCGGTAGAGGTTGATGATGATGATAGTCGTCTGGGTCTCTTGCGGTGTTCATCTCGTTCTCGACCTTCTTTGAATTGTTTATCCTACTTGCATTTTTTGAGAAATTTTGTACTACATATATCAATATTCGTGAACTCCGATATACTCCTCTAATTTAAAATAAAACTTTGTCTTATTTTCCGAACACAGCAGAGATTGTATTTACATTGTTTCAAGTGAACTGGTCGTTACAAAGTAAGCTCCATGACAACATAAAGATCAAATCATATACTTTCGAATATTATAAATATTAGGCAACATTTGTGATACCCAGAAATAAAATATCTATGTATCGGGTTATCCATTTTTCGGTTTCAAAACCAAGTCTTTGATTTCGTTGAAAATTTTATTTCATTACGATGCTTAGACATTGTCGTTATGTACGAAATACAATGTCATTTAAATGACCGTCTCTGGATTAGTTGCAACAGTGGATCTTTTGAGATAGTTTTTGACTACCTTTTCATACATTTCGGGTGGTATCTCGGTGATAACTAGACGAATGTTGGTTTTCAAATGCTTCACGGTCTTTGATGTAGCTCCTCAGAAAAAGTATAACGGTATCAAATCCGATGATCTTGGCGGGCAATCGGCGTCGCCGAAACGTAAAATTACGCTTTCCAGAAACTTCTTATGCAATAAAGCTAAAATCGATAGTGCTGTATGGCTCGCGGTACCGTCTTGTTGAAACCACATATCGTGCAGTTCATATCTTCAATTTCAGGACAAAAGCAGTCGGTTGCACATGGTCATAGCGCTCTGAATTAAAAATTGGATTATCTGCCAATGTAAATAAAATTTCAGGTGATAAGTATTGATGATGATTATCAGCCCGTGAAGCCCGAAAAGTGTCCACGTTTGAATCACCATTTTTGTAATAAGTTTTAGCAATTTGTACGCGTTCTTCGGTCGTTAAATGATCCATATTCGAAAATAGCAAACATTTCACTAAATAAATAATACTTCAGGTGACAAGTATTTAACAGCTGACAGCTTTGTCAGACCGGCGGTTTTGGAACCACTAAATGGATAACCATAGAATCATATGCCGAAACATTGAATGATTCTATATAGTAATGGAAAAAAATGACTTATATAATAACGAAAATATCCAGTCACTGAAGTCAGCATATTTTTAGAAAATGTTTTCATTATTTCGAATTAATTGCATGATTTCTTCTCCTATAATATGTGTTTTTCAAATAATACTGCATGCAAATAACTTTAACATACAGCCTCAACTAAATAAACCAAAAAGTATAAAAGTGACTTTGAAAGCAAAGAAAACTGCAACTTAAACGATTATAAATGTCGTCTTTATCTCCTTAAAGTAACTTGGTTATCTCATAACTTTAATACCGTCCTCCTTCTTCCACTTAATGTTGCACAAGATAACTCTTTGCATTTCAAAATTTGCACGAAACTAAAAATGAAGAACCCATAAAATGGCATTGATAAAGTGGGAGAAAAATTGAATAAGAGTCCTTAGTGAAAAATGTATTCATAGTAATAATATTACACTTCCTCATTCAGCTGAAAAACGTTATCCTTTCATTTGCTTTAGGCATTTGCATGGACATAATATTTTGTTTGGATTGTTTGATAAATTTAAATAAAAATTTGAGTAGATTCATTACTGCAACCCGACAGTGGATTTAAAAGGGCACAAAGTAAGTATATTCCAAAACAGAGATGTACAGAGTCGACATAGTTCTATCATCCTTTCATATCTCAATTACAAAACGCTTAAATAAATGTAAATACAGTATGCAGAAAACATATTCGTCAACGTCAGTTACATAAAAAAATATGAGTAGTATAATTTGTATATATCGCAACAATGTGTCTATCAAGGATTTATTAATTTCAATTCATGGAAAATCGGTAAATTTAGTACTGCGGCGCTTACATCTAATACAAGTTTACTAACTATCCGCTGTGATTCCTATAGAGATAAGCTCTAAGCAATGGAATGTTCACAGAAACCTCTTATAAATTTAACTTTTCTTCGGAAATTTGTCTTTCCGAAATATTTGAAACTAATCAAATGAGGTCTTTATTGTTTATCGTGAGAGTTTCAACGATTATTACAGATAACTTGTATAATAAAACCCAAAATTATGCCCTGTCTTTGCAAAGCCAGCAAACACAATAACATGTCGTGAGGTCTTCAATTTGGTTGGCAAGAATGTAATTCTAGTTTTTTTTTCACACAGAAAGCATTTCTATTATTTTTCGACACTTTAATTGTGGGGCCAAAAGTGGCATTTTCGCCATATTTTGCATTTTAATTTCAGAAAACATAAAAAGGCCTCGGAAACGCACCAGGATATTTGTTAAGTGTGAAGTTTGGATGCCTTAATAGAACTCACGCGCAAAATTGAGGTTGATTAGCATGAAATCAAGGCTGTTATCGAATCGGAAAGACACTTTTCTGTTCAAGAAATTTCGAAGAAGCTGAAAATTATAAATAGGATCATTTAGAATTGTTTGAAGAGTTTTGGACTGGAAAAATCCCGATATTTGAGTTCTATACTGACTAAAGAAAATTAATTTAACAAAGCGGAAAAGCACTTGCAATTTATTGCTTAAACGCAATCAAAATTATCTTGTTTTAAGAACGTATTGCTACTGGGAATGAAAAATAAGTTCTTCATGACATTATCAACCGAAAGAGATCGTGGTTCATTAAAGCTTGCATTATACTCAAGCCATGGAAGTGTCCTGTTTTTTTAATTTGCTCTTTTCTTTTAAAGGAGTAAAAAATGTGTTCTTTTTTTGTCTATTTGAAAAGCACCTCTCACGTGGTAATCAGTTTATGTGTGAAAGTCTTATGCAGATCATCATAAATCAGATCAGATTACAGCAATCGTGTATAATTAAATATAAAACAATCGATTTTAAGTCAAATGGGCCAAATTTAATCCTTGAGTGTCAAGGAAAGATGCAAAACTAAAACATACAAGGAGTGTGGAATTTCTATTCATCAAATAGACAGAAAAACTAATGGAAGTTGCAAAGTTATATGACTATGGCTATGAAAATAATATGAAATAAATTAATGATAATATGAAAGGTCGAACAGCAAGTGCTATTACAGCAGCTGACAGGAGGGCTATTCTGACATATGCCTCAAATTCACACGACTCTGCTGCCAAAATCAAGGAAAAAGTTGGCGTAAGTGGAAGTGTATCAACGGTAACAAGAGTTATTTTCCAAGCAGCACACTTTCAACGCTTGAGACTTAAAAAGAAACCACCGCTAGACAGTCTCCGTAAGGAACGTCGCCTTAATTTTTGTCGTACGACTATGACGCGGACTAGAGAGTGGAATAGAATATTTTCCGACAAAGAAAAATTAATTTAGAGGGACCTGATGTATGTATATAATTACTACTTCCATGATCTTCGAAAAGAAGAACACCTACTCAATCGATTACACAGCCGGGAAGGTGGAGTTATGGTATGGTGGGCAATCTCTTATTACGCCACAATAGAGTTCCAGTTTCTCTCTGCAAAAATTAATACGACTTCATACAAAGCCGTGCTGGAAAAAGCTTTTCCTGAAGTTAAGAATGTTTTCGGAAACTTGGAGTGGAAATTTCAGCATGACAACGCGCCAATCCACACAGCAAGATTCGTCAAATCATGGATTGAAAGCCAAAATGTTGAGGTTATGAACTGGCCGCCTTACTATCCAGACTTAAACATTATTGAAAACGTCTGAGGATGGCAAGTATGCAAGGTGTACGAATTAGGCAAGCGATATTCAAGCAAAAATTAACTCATTAATGGAATTAAACAGGCCTGGTCGTGTATTTCGCAGGATCAGAATCAGAAAACTGCATGATTCTTTAACGAGCAGAATATATGATCCAGGGCGGAAGCACCCATTACTAAATTTTACTTAAAATACTCATTTTTAAATCAGATGTAAGCAAACAATAATACCTTAAATTTGACATTAATATTTTCGTGTATAGTCTAATTTTTGTAAGGAGGGGGCTATTGATATGAACCAAAAACTGAAATTGAATTTTTGACTTTTTTTTGTGTTTAATGTTTACTACTTAATTCATTAAAATCAAAGAAAATTTATGTTGTAGGATATTTGCTATTACGTGAAATATGATTTATATAAGCACAACAACCAGTTCGTTATAATTATTATTTTGGGAAAAATCAAGCTTAGAAAAATATTTAAAGTTGGTGCTATTCAAGTGAGCGGCACTGTACTTTCTACTGAATCAGATACAGTTTACTACAAGTTCGTCATAAAATCGCATTATCAAACGCTGTACATTTAGTGTGAAGGAACAGGAACAGGCCTCTCCTGAGATAAGTCCATGTTAAACTCTATTATCCGGTGTTCAAAAAAGGGCAGTCCAAGCGTCCATACCAACTACCAATCTTTAACATTTCCCATATAAATCCATACCAAATGCTATTTTTTTCATTTGGCGATCCTTTCCACATATTTTCTGCCGCTTCATGTGTTTCGCCTTCTACTTAGAATATGAAATTTTGGCTATTTCCGTGATTGTAATCTCGGTGATATTTGTACTTTATAGAATTTTTGATTTTAGAAATTTAAAATAAACAATGTTACTGTGTTTAAAGAGATGTTTGACCCTCTTTCCTTTCTTAACTTTATTAAGCGCCTTCATATAACGCTTTATAATTGGCTGCAGCATAGCGATGGAGCGAAATACCGCACATTTCAGAACTCTAGATTTTCATTCAGGAATATTCTTCATACTTAAGTACGGGCGTTACGGTAGTTAAAATTTAGTCAACACCTAAACTGATACGTAATCAAGGTGTGCCATTAGCGCTGGAATTGGAATAGACTGTGGCTGTTTTGTTGGTTGCAGCTTTTCGATACTTAGTTTTACTTAATTATAATTATAATTATAATTATAATTATAATTATAATAAAATATAATAAATAATAAATAAAATATAATTATATTTTTCCCACTGTTAAGCTGTGCCAGTTTTTAAGAAATTTTCTAATGATTTACGACTGTGTCTATTAGCTAACCAGCCCGAAAAACGGATAACTTTTAAGAAAGTCAAGAAACATATCTGGTCAAAATATACTTGATATTCTTGAAGCGCAATCTTCTGGGTGATAAATTGTTTTTGTACGAAACGACATATGGATTCATTCCTATGAATGAGTATATAAAAACGGAGCATGAAGAGCAACTAAAGCTTAAATTATTTCCACTTTATTAACACGAAAGTGTTATTTCAGGTAAAGGGTAAAAAAGTGTTACTATCCTACCACATACTACTTGCAATAGCTGCCGTAGACTTACTTTGGTTCACAGAATCCACTCATAGTGGTCTTCATAGTTAAGGCTTGTTGCATAAACTTAAAAAAAACTACAAAAAATGTAACTTTAACTAGCGCTTGCAGTTTACATCTACCATCTACGAACACCTAACTCCTTCATGGTACCAGAAGTATTCGTTCCTTCTATCATCACAGAATTAATGTGATTTCTGATGTCCAAGGCAGTGATAAACCATTTTCCTATGTGTTTTGGTCTTACATTTCAGGGAACATGGTGATAGTTCCTCTGCTTTTGGAAACACACCAATCAGGACTCATTGTCGGAGGTTTGCCAATGTAGACCGAATAATGGATGCAATTCCTCTTTGCAAAATGGTTAATTTTAGTTTCCTTGTTGGAGTAAGAGTTAAGTAAAGTAACAAAAGCCAAATATGCTGCTGTGTTTAGGAAGTTTGCCAGTATAGATTGGATTTTCTGAATACTGGATGCGATTGATATTTGCAAAATTATTAATTTTAATTTTTTTTTTCGAACAAGAGGTATGTAAATTAACAAAAGCGACATATGTTACAATTTATTACAGTTTTTATGACATACGCTCAAATTTTGATATGAATAAAAACTTGATTTTCTCATATTCATTCAATTTTGTACGAACATAATTTGTATACTGCACTGCACTGTATTTGTGGACCGTAATATGTGTAAACGAAAGTAAGCATGCTTAATCATTTCGCTTTAAATCCATGACTTTTCCAAGACATTATCCTCAATGTTTCTTTGCAGAGTGTCGTAAGAAAACAACTCTCGTAGCAACAGATTTTTCTGAAGAGCATCCAGAGAAACACAAACATTTTACTTTTAAGTCAGTTTTTTTGAACACGTACGTAAATATATACATACATATACATATCTACATATGTATACTTAAGGATATATTGCCTGTGAGCGAGCATAAACCTACGTAAGCACCATCAGCCCAGTAGCGGAATTCATACATTGAAATGTCTTCCATCAAACATGCTTTTAGGGAACAAACCCATTTAAGAGGTATTGTATATACAGGGTGGGCCATAAGGGTGTTGGCGGTTTAAATATTCAATTAAAAAATAAACTAAGAAACATAAAAGAAATATATTTGTATTTTTAAAAAGTAGAAGCATGGGAATTTTTAAGACTTAAAAATAATGTTGTCCAAATGGCTTCCCTCTCGGCTGCTTGACACTCTTGGAACCGAAGTCGCAAATTTTGGAAAACTCGTTGAAAAGTTGTTCTCGGTATTTTGTTACTTTCCTGAGTAATGTTCCTCTTCAATTGCTGTAAATTGGTCGGATTATTCTCGTAGACTACCGATTTGAGGTAGCCCCATAGAAAATAATCGCATGGAGAGATCGGGGCTACGTGGGGGCCATTCAATATCCCCCCTTTTCGAAATGAGTTTTCCAGGAAAAACATTTTTCAGCAGCTCTATGGATACCCTAGCCGTATGACATGTGGCCCCATCCTGTTGAAACCACATCCTCGAGGTATTGCCTTGAAGTTCTTGCAAAGCTGGCACCAAAAAGTCTGCTAGCATGTTGCAATAATTGTTCGCTCTAACCGTCATCGCATGCCCTCTTTCGTCCTCAAAAAAGTATTGTCCAATAATACCGTGGGTAGGCAGGTGTTTCCTAGGATGCTTTGTACCGCCTACCCCTAGAACGCAGTCCTCTCTACCTGATCCTGTAATTAAGCAGGCAAAGGGTATGATGCTTGCGAAGAAAAACAAAGTAGTGTGGCCTTGTTCCAGGCGCCCTAGGAATAGGTGGATTATGTCTTGGGATTCACCTATAATATGTTTCAAACTGATCTTGGACCTCGTTTTTCGAAAACCAAGTAAAGGGGAGATTCATATAAAAACAAGACACATCCTGACAACAGGTGCGACATAGAGAAGCCGTCGGGAGGTATCAGAAGATTTATCTTTTCCGTAAATATAGTTGTATGACCAGAGAGATCTGGTTAATGAACTATGATAGGAGCATGGTATACTTGCTTTTCGCTGTGTTGATATTCTCTCCTCGGACATTGAAAATCTATGCCGTATTATTATGGATTACCAGTTCCATGCGAGGTATGATAAAGCAAAACTGGAGTAGCTTGTCTACGAAACCCAAACCAGAGGGTTTTTCTCTTCTGGTAGCACGGGTGACCAGGAGCCCAAGGAACGTTGTTCCTTGCTGGTCAGTTGGTGTTGGACCCCTGGTGGGAGATCGTGCTGGCTGTGGTTACCCGAACAAGTGTTTTCAGTGCTTTTGTATTGCTCAGGTGTCAGTGAGCGAACGCATTAGCTTGGAGAACACTGTTCATTCTATCCGATGTTTTGGCTGGATACCTCAACTCCTACCCGGGAGGTAGTTTCACTTCATACCAAGTGGGCTACAAAGGTACTTTGGACGAGTGAGGGAGTAGGACCTGAGGAAGTTTTCCAAGGGACCTACTTCCAATCTCTGGCAGTCTAGCTAATCCTTCGGGATTAGTGTGAGTACCCCAAAGGGGCGCTTGCCGTCGATAGAAGAAAGAAAGAACACATAACCAAGAAAGAAAAGCATATGATTAGAAAACGGCACCATGTGTGGTGGCACACCTTGGGTAAGGCTTTCACAGCGAGACTCAAGTAAAACCTTCACATAATGTTAATGCCCAATAATACCGGTTGACGTTATCCCAGCCCACACGACAAGCTTAGGGCTGTGAAGTGGACGTTCATGCAAGCGTCGGGGATTAGTCTCGGACCAGAACCGACAATTTTGCTTGTTCACACGGCCATTAAGTTGAAAATTGGCCTCATCACTAAAAATCACGTTGTTGAAATTGTTGAACCACTCTAGCATCAAATTGACAAAGTTAAGTCGGTTATTGGCATCATCGG
>JAHXMU010024297.1:0-17078 GCA_019455685.1 Philornis downsi
CTGTTTGTAACTCGTTACTTACACATCACTTTGAGTTGTATAAACTTGATGAGTTAAGGATTCCAGGGCCAGCCATTTGATGGGCAGCTTTCCATTTCCTGTTTTCTTGTAAATGTTCTCCTGGTAGACGTCACGACTCAGCCTGTGGAAATGCAAACACAACGAGGAAAAATTTTCAATCTTAATTACTTTGTATTGACAAAAGAGCAGTATATACATTTATTATATACCTATATAAAATACTCGTATAAATATATGCATATGTTGGTTAAGTAAATATTGAAGCAATAGCATTATTCACATACATATGATTATAATAATGTGGCCCTTTAATCTGCAGAGGATAAAAAGTGAATTGGCCTAAGGACCTTCGGTTACGCCACATATGGTAACAGAAGTCTGGCGTCATGTTCCTGTTTTAATTGTTATTACTTTGGAGTAAATATTTACATCCAATTAGCTTGATTTCATAATTAAATTTTTATTTATAGGATTTTTCAATTTGTAAGCATTTCTGATGTATTCATATAAATATTATAGCCTTAAGGAGTAGATAATAACTAAAATGCAAAATAATTACATTTGCATCCCTTAACAGAGATGTGAAAGAGTTTATTAAATATACGAGTATATCCATTTTTTATCCATTTATTGATTTCAAAACCACCGGTCTAGCAAGGCTGTCATCTGAAGTTTTATTTGGTTAGGGAAAGGTTTGCCATTTACAAATATGGATCGTTTAACAACCGAAAAACGCATAAAAATAATTAAAATTTACTACAAAAGTGGTGATTCAAACGTGATTCCACACGAACGATTTTGACTTTATTGCATTAAAAGTTTCCAGAAAGCGTAATTTTACGTTTTGGCGACGTCAATTGGCCCAAATCTCTTTGGACTTAGACTTTTTTGTGGGGTTGCGTCAAGGCCTGTGTTTACGTGAATAATACCCAAACGTTGGAGAATTTGAAAACCAACATTCCCCGGGCTATCGCCCAGACAGAACCCGAAATGTGTGAAAAGGTGGTCGAAAACTACCTCAAAATTATCCACTGCTGCAACCAATCCAGAGGCGGTCAGTTAAATGACATTGCATTTCGTACATAATGGCAAGGTCCAAGCATTATAATGAAACAAAAGTTTCATCGAAATTATTGCTTTATGCGTGTTTTATTTAACTTTGCTTTTGAAACCGAAAAATGGATAACCTGTTATATGGACTTGGATCTTTTTTCAGTAAGAACTTATTTTTAAATAATTATGCCTTATATTGGGATCACGCCTTAAAACGGTGTATGAAATGAGGTGGTTCCTTCCTTTATTTGTTTTATACTGATATTTATTGGCCTGCAATAAACAATAAATGGTGAAATAAATGCAAATATTCCTGGAGATGCCTATTTTTCGAGAGATGGGCTAAATTTTCCTATAGAGTCGATTGCGACCACTTGTGATATCTACAGCCCATTGTGCGCCGGCGAAAAACGTCCTTTTCATATACGAGGTGTGTTAAAAAAATTAAATGAATTTTAATTTTTCTCAAAAAATATTAATCATCAATTTCTATTTTATCTCCTTCCAAGTAGTTCCCCTCAGATATAATACACTTGTGCCTGCGTTTTTTCCAATCCTCGAAGCAGTTCTGATATGCACTTTTTGGTATGTCCTTGAGCTCTCTCAGCGATTCGGTTTTTATCTCCTCAATCGTCGCAAAACGCCGACCTTTCATGGGTTTCTTCAATCTTGGGAACAGAAAAAACTCGCAGGGAGCCAAATCTGGTGAATACGGCGGCTGAGGCATGATAACGGTGTTATGTTTGACCAAATAATCTCTCACAAGCAAATATGAGTGAGCAGGTGCATTATTATGATGCAAAAGCCATGAAAGGTTGTTTTCCACAATTCCGGGCTTTTTTTCGTATTGCTTCACGCAAACGGTGGTTAACGTACAACTCCTAATACACTATGCCATGGTAATCGAAGAAAGCAGTGAGAAACTTTGACATTTGATCGAACTTGGCATCCTCTTTTTAATATTGGCTCTCCTGGACACTTCTATTGGCACGATTGGGCTTTGGTTTCGATGTCATAACCATATATCCATGATTCGTCAGCAGTTATGACAGTTTTAAGCAAATCTGGATAATCGTTGACGACATTCAACAAATCCTGTTTTTGGTCAAAATTCAGCAATTTTGGAACGAATTTTGCTGCCACACGCTTTATGCCCAAAATTTCCGAAAATATTGCATGGCTTGAGCCAACCGATATGCCGACATCCTCAGCAACTTCTCTAATTGTGATTCGACGATTTTCCATAACAATTTTCTTCACTTTCTCAACAAGTTCATCAGTTGTTGATGTGCTGGGGCGTCCAGAGCGAGCGTCGTCATTCACATCTTCTTGACTTTTTGTGAAAAGCTTGTACTAGATTTGTGTTTGTAGACATTTTTTTGACTCAAAGTACTCTCACCTTATGCCACTGTGTTTTTGAGCAGATAATTCCATTTTTTTACACAAAATTTTATGCAACTTCTTTGATACATTTTTTTCGATAGCAGAAAATCGCCGTTGGCCGCCGTTGGGAAAGTGCGCGTTTTTCAAAAGGTGGACTCAGCGTTCGTATAGGTAAGTTTTTTCCTACTGCTTTGATTTTATCATATTTCGAACTTTATCTGCCTATGAATACGAGACATTTCCGTACAATTCAGACATTCAATTTCTTAATTCAAACAGTTTGACCTCTATCGTGCATTGAATAGGCACTCGGATGGCCAGACGGATATGCTTAAAACGCCATTGCTTTCCAGATGATTAAGAAAAGCGTCGTTTACATTGATGTGCAGCTAAGGACTACATAATTTCATGCAATACTAAAGGGTTAGGCGCTTGAAGTGTTACCAACTTCATGCTGATATAGCAACCAAATATCTAATGACAGCTCGTTCATATTTTTGACGAGCGTCAGTTTGTTTATTTGAGTAGATAATCGAAACCAGCCAATGTTAATGACCTGTTAAATTTACTTAAGAACAAAATGTTTGAGTATCGGACCGTTACACTTTACAATGATGTTGGTAACATCAAATATTGCCATGGACGATGACATCCAAAAACAGCAAAGTCACCAAAAATGGCTCGCAATTTCAAGGCGAGAATTAAAAGCTTTTTTGCGCAATACTGCAGGTGAAAATATTGAATGGGTCTTCTCATAGCATAAGCTGAATATTAAAAAATTAACTACGATTGAAGGCTTACAAAATATTAAAACAGCAACATCCAACACCTGCACAAAAAGCAGTTCGCCTAGTAAGAGCAAAGGTAAGTTGGTATCGAGTTTGAAAGTTTGGTCTTCCCTGATGAAAAAATGTTTACGGTTCAGCAGTTTGTAAGCAAATAAAATGACGTGAAAAGATTTTGTTAACTTAGGCACGGTGGAAACAATTGAACGTATCAACAAAACTATGTACCATTCCATAAAGTCCATGAAACCTAAAGTTTTTGTTTTTAAACAAGGCTCCCAACTGCATTTCTTTCAATGTCAATGTTGCCATCATATTCTGCAGATTTAACGCCAATGGATTTTTCCATATGGCGCATTCTGAAGAACGAAGTATTAACTAAAAAATTCGAGGCGGTCAGTATTTTAAATGCTATTTTCTACTATAAAGGTGTCTACATCGAACAATAATACACTTTTCATAAAATTTAAAAAAATTGACAAAATTACAGCGTTTTTTAATTGACAATGCTTTGAGCGCCGACTCCTGCAAATGAAATCCTGTGGGATTAACGTAACAATCTCACATGCAGTCACATGATGACCTTGCAATATCAGTTTGAGCAAAGTATTTGTGACTTCTGTCAACGCAAACGATTTCACGATTTCGAGCAACCAAGATCACAATTGAACTCAGTCGACATTCGGTACAAAAAACCGCAATTTTACTATTACAGTGAATATTTCCTAACCAGAAACTTCAATAATATTAACTAAAATGTAGTAATTGTTACGTTTTGATTTTACTTACCCAAAATCAGCTATTTTGATTGTTCTATCGGGGGCAACAAGTATGTTCCTTGCGGCCAAATCACGGTGCACCACCTTATTCTTTGACAGGAAGTCCTGCAAAAAAAAAAGGAAAACAATTACAACGACCGTTCAGCCGGCATTTGATATTGGAAGGCCTATAGATGCTGTGAAGCGAAATATACCATGCCAACCGCCACTTGTCGGGCAATGTCGAGCAGGTCACCCGAGGTCAATGGGACTCTATGACACCATGCATCATCAATAACACAACTATCTGTTACAGGCGGCGCTGTGATCATCGTCAACGAGCTTTTTAGGCCAGGCATTGAGCGATGTCTGCGCGAAAACGGTTGCTTTTCGCCACTAAATATTTTAAAATAGCTTTTATTCTCGACCACCGATTTTCCTTTGTGGTTCTCATTTAATGACAATGTTGGTGTACGAGGTGGAGGCGATGTCTCCCTTGCTGTATGACAATCACAGTTTTTGATTGCTATTGATGTGCAGCATGTTGTGCTCGGATGATGTGACTGTTGCTGTTGCCTTAGCAAAAGGCGGTCCAGTTCCTCTTGCTCTTTGCTCGAATCGGAGGAATCAATGTTACGGATTATAACATCAACTTTACACTTGCAGGAATTGGTGCAGCATCCGTGATAGCCATATGATTTATTTTCGGCCGCCGGTGACATTAGCGGTGATGAGATTTGTGATATCTGCGGCAGGCTACGTGAGGAGACACATGCTGATGTGGTATACTCAGACTGGCTGAGGAGGTCGTTGGTGGTATTGCAGCGCGATGTGGGCAGGATATTGGAGGTGACAGTTGAAACCTCAATATCCTCAATACCTTGGAGGTTTTCTTCGAAACTTGGCATGGTGCCATTGGCTTTGTCACTGATGCCCATATCTTTGTGATGTTTGCCGATGTTGTTGTATTTCTTTTTAAATCTCTGAATAATTAGTTTACTACTGTTGGTACTGAATATCTCCATTTTGTCCATGGATTTGTGTTGATTGTTTTTAGCATTTTCAAGTGCCTCCCATGTCTGATTGCATTCTCCATTAACGGGGGCAAAAAGGGATGACATTGGTGGCACAGGAGGTGCTGGCGAATTTGGAGGTGAAGTCACAGGTGGGGTCTGTGATATTGTGCCTTTCTCAGTTGATACGTACATTCCATGGCCGGGCTTTGCGTTCACAAATGGCAGCTCAAGGTTGACAATAGAGGAAGTATTCCTTTGTCTTTTTTGTTGAATGTCATGGAGAAATCGCCACTCGTCTCTGGGTGGAAAAACAAAGAAATAAAAAAAGAACAGATTTCAATCAATGAAAGAAGAAAATTGAAAACAATTGCAGTATTAAGCGCAAAGTTTAACGATGCCAAATGTGTTTCATGATTTATTAAGTTGATTGAGCAACGTCCGTCAGTCTGGCTGTCTGGTAGATACTACAACTCTCGTAAATCTATATTAAACTTCTTAAAACTTCCAGATCTTCTGGTATCTCTCATACAAATTGATCGGGGTTTTTCGACATTCAATGCAGTAACCTTAAAGTCTTGCCAATAATAATGTTTGAGAAAATGTGATACCTCCCATAAAAATGACCGATTTAACCCATACATTCATAGGTTCACATCTATTATGTGGTTGCAATAAATTTATTCAAATTTGGTAAACGTTCAGCGTTTATTATAGCAGTGCCACACCCATTTTGGCGCCCATCATATCAATTGACCGATTTTTCGAAATTCATTCATTCCAATACAATTTGTAACTAGCAGGATGTGGTAGTCTAGGTTTCTGTCCATTTTATTGCTTTGTATTTCTCTATAAAATCGGGGAAAATCGTAACCATGCCCCATCTGATATATCGTATACACCGATTCGGCCAACTTATTCTTTCTCCATATACGAGTATTTTAATAGAAAATTCGGCCAAAAAAGGGAAAAGTGTATCGAGCTAACAGGAGATTATGTTGAAAAATAAAGAACATTTTTTTCAACGTTTTTTTGTCTCGCATCACCAATAGAGAATATTAATAAAATTTTTTTGTTTTCAATCGAAATTGGTGCAATCTACTTTCTACAGAAACGTCCACCAATTTTTTGATTTACTAGTAAACACGGTGACTGCCGCATATCTTTATGCAATGTATTAACACTTGGCATAACCTTATATTTGGCCAGATAGCAGCCGTATATTGCAAATGGTATACTCGTATAACATACAATTTAACGCTTTTCCGAAGCTCAATTTTCTTCCTGTAAATGATAGACTTTTGTCCATTGTTTATCCCTTCAATTCTTTGAAAAACCGATAAAAGGCCAATTTAACTTAATTATTCTTAAGTTCAGAGCTCGATTATATTAAATTCAGTCGAATTTGGTACAAAATAAGGATTTGTTATGGTAGTGTGTAAGAATGAAAATAGATGGCATTATCTGGTCTATTCAGACAGCTGTAGCTTATAATTCGTAGACTGAATTTCTGTCCATAATTTTTCTTTACAATTTTTGGTAAAATTTGAGAAAATCGACCAGATAACCGAGCCCCTTCTTGTTCGTTCCATATACTCCTCTTAACAGTGCACTAAATGCAATCAAAACTGGTACACGTTAAGGGTCTGCAGAGGTAGTGTCTAAGAATGGAAGTAGACCCCATTGTCATCCCCTTCAGATATCTTCCCAAAAAATTGACCTATTCTTGGAAACAATGTAACCTTTTTTTTGTACCGTAGACAACGGCAACATAATTTTTTGTTCATTGTATTGGTTTATTGAATGTGGCACAATATAAAAAAAATCGACCCAGCAACCACCCTATATTTTTTAAACCTCCCATACAAATGGCACCTCTGTGTTCTTAATTTCACTGCTTTCAAGCAATTGCATTGAATTTAGTCAAATTTGGCATACAATATACATTTGGTAAGCTTAATATTGAGAATGAAAATGGATCGCAAAATGATTGTGCGAAATTTAACTTTCCAACCGTAAACCCTAATTAACCCTAATGAATTTTTGTCAACAGCATTTAATTGTGAAATATGCTTGGTGAAATACAAAAAGTCGGTCGGATATCTGGACTGTTTCTGACACCTCCCATAGAAATTACCTATTTTAATCCGTATACTCCTGGATTCATAGCTTTCAGTCAATGGAACTAAATGTGCATTTACGAGTATTTACAGAATTGTTAAATTAATTGAATCTAGTGAATTACCATACCGTTTCTGGTGTTTCGCAAGCCTTTGCACCATTGCAAAAGTACGCTGGGTGAAGTCATTTTCCAAGTGAATCCACCTGACTGAAAAGGTTTTTAATGTTGTTTTACAAAAGTTTGTTCTTTAAGTCAGCCGTTATATAATATTTAGATTATTATTTCTTGTTATTTTGTTTAACAAGTTGGTAATTTAGCTTATAAATAAAGCGTAGCTGGACAGCGCTTTGCTCCTTGCATTTTCACATATTAAAGACAGAACAATAGAAATTAACTTTGCTGAGAAGAACCTAACACAAATTTAAAACAAATTTCACCATAACAAATCTTCGCTGACGTATGTCTTATATATCGCCTTACAGGTAATTAGTCAAGTATAACTGAATTGTTGCCACTCATTCAAACTGCCACGTGTTATGCTCATTATACATGGTTTCTGTTTACTACAGTAAAAATGACAGCAATTGAATGCCAAAAGCAAACTTTTGGCCAAATAACCACTGCGATAGAAATTCGAAACCTTTATGTCGAAGCTCACCTTAAAAAGTCCAATAAATTGCCAAAGCTGCAATACTCTGTTATGAGCATCATCTCATTACTGGAACGCGTACAATGTCCTATGATGCCCACAATGTTGGGATGTTTGTCGACAGACTTCATTACCTGAATTTCTTGACGAAATGCTCGAACGTCATCGGCTGTGGGATGATCTGTGGACATGAAATAGAGTTGTTACAGCACAAGAGAAAAGATTGTCGTTATTACACTACTACTCATCGCAGCTGGTACATAATGATGTTAAGCACACTTGGGCCTTAACCCCCTGCCAGTTTATATGCTCCGGCTCCCACTTACCTTTCAACATTTTCACAGCCACTTCCTGTTCTTTGCCACACTGCCTGTTGTCCTTGTAGATGCCACGTTTCACCAAACCAAATGCCCCTTCGCCTAGTACCTCATGCAAAGTCAACTGATTCCGCTCAATTTCCATGTCATCATTGAAGAGCGCAGCATTGTCATCTGGGTCCAGCGGGAGGTGCAAGGCATCAGGGCGTTGTTTGATATTATTAAGGACGTTGGTGAAGTCAAAGTTGTCCTTAGGATCGATGGGTGCCTTCTTTTCAAGCTCCTGTGGTGACGAAACGAGGGAAGATGGGAAATGATGAATGAGAGTGAATTGGCATTAATGTGATTAATATAATCAGACAAATTTATTCAAGTGTTTACATCCAAATGAACAGTTGTTTCATTTTACAGCCACACGTAATGTTGTTATGTACTTACACACTTGACTTGACTTAATACAAATGACAATTAGATCCTGCAATGGCCAGCATTGGGAATGAACATTTGGACAAAATTCACAATACGTTCCGACAATTTACTATTTACTATGTGGTCGAATGCATGGATAAAGGTTTGAAATCAGTCTCTTTTTGGTTCGAAACTCTCATAATGGCTTAGTTCCCCGGTTTACGCTAATTTCACCTACTTACGTACACATTTTGCTTACATTAAAAATGGTCATTCCTACGCTACTGATCTGGGCGCAATTTTCTATAAATATTAATTAATTTAATTTTGTTAATTTTGAAACCTTTTAGCGGAAAAGTGCAAGCAAGCTTCCATTGGTTACACTAACTATTATTTACTTTGGGGTGGTCGGAACCCTTTGCAGACTAGTTAAGAAACCTAAACGACATGCTAACATCGATGCGTCTTAGGCCAGTTGGTAACATTTGTTACTGAAACTTAACGTATACCAGTCTAATGGTCATTGGCAGCTCCTACACTGGGATCGGATGCCGTGACATCACTGGTGATATCACCGACATCCAGGAGATGCGATGGAGAGGACAATGATGCACTCGGCATAAAGACTGTAACATCTAGTGCAGCTGCCACATAGAAAGGCCTGAATTCGCATGTGGATTTGTTGTGTGAAAGAGCCTTACACACCGGTTTAGGCCCATGAGTGACCGTATGGGCACTATTCGCATCAAAGCGATATACTTTTTCATTACGCTAATCCCTGCACATGCCCCGACGGAAGACAAAGACGAGGAGACCATGAGTAGAGATACATTCTATTGTACCGCATGCCGTTAGGGAACATTATAAGAAGAGGAGGAGCACATCTGCTTTTTAGGCAGAAGAAGCGATTGTGAAAAGAGCGGCAGACTGACGATGTAGAAATATCCGGGGATATACATATGTGACTCCTGAAAATTCTGCCAAAAAATCAGAAGCAAAGGATATGAAACGGGTCTCCCCTTCCATAAGGGCAGCGTTGTTCCAGATGTTAGCACAGTGAAGAAACTACAATTACCCAGGAATAACAAATTGCCAAGCTCCGGGCTACAACCATATCTGAATAAAACCAGATAAGACCGATAACAATTAACTAATGAAGTCTATGAGTTGGAAGTTATGGAGAAAAATTGCATTTCGGAAACCCGGTTGATTTGTATGCAATACATCAGAGCGGATCGGCCGATATAGTCGATTTACGATCCTAGGCTACAATTTGGCGAAAATATTATGCCTTGTTAAGTTATGAAACACATCTGGTCTTAAGGTAATTAATACTTTAAATGTTTTTTTCTGGGTGTTACATTTTGGGCCGTATTGAGAATTCGTTTTGCAGAATTTTGAACGGATATTGTATTGGGTAAGGAATTCCATTTGAGGGCTACACCAACTTCGTACAGGAAATGTAAACCCATTTTAAAATATATGCATTGAAGTTTGGTATTGAGCTAAAACAGAATTCCATTTATACCAGTCTCACGATAAGTCGGGAAACAGAATTCCGTTTACTGAAGTTTTCTATCGCCATTCCGTTTCATAGTATTGACCTCAACTACAGTAATTTGAGACAGGTGAACTAATTTACAAGTACCTTGCAGAAAATTAGGAAACTTTGGAGAATGAACAAATGATAAGTTCTATTGGAATGCAGAGAAATGCAATTGTAAGCTAGCATACAGCGGAGATTATAATTTCGAATTGCATAACTCAGGTGGCATGCGATTTTAGAAGATATATTTTTGAACGCCCTGCGCTGATAATATATATGTAACTTATGTTATAGGTTGTCCAAGCTGATTGGCTTGACGGCTAAAATTATTTCTGGGTTTCTAACTCTGACAAGAAGTAATAGATTTGGATGTCATTTAAAGTTACCGCATCTATGGGATGAGGCAAAGAGATGTATTCATAAGGCACTAAGAGATCTGTTGTCAATACAAAAATGTTTGGGATTTTAATGGAAATTTTTTATTTTTTATTCATTGTAGGCCAACAATGTTACAAATAGGGGACAAACGTTCAAATATTTGTAATTTTTTAGCGGGGCAAACTTTTGGAATAGGTTTTAAAATTCGAATTTTGTGCAAAGAGGGGTTTTGCGTTTTGCTGTTCTGTCCCTTTTGATTCGATGCTTTCGACTGTTACCGACGAAAAGTGAGATTGATTAAAATAATGTTTGTCCTTTCCTTTTATATAGGGTGGCTCATAAGCAACGTTAAGATTTCATCAGTGAATACATTTTTTGTTTTAGTCTTTTTTTCGTCTCTTTACAGAATTAACTAAATAATACTTGGGAAATTTATGATGGAAAGGCTCAGCACAGAACAAAGAACTAAAGTTGTTTAATTTTACTTTGAAAATCAGCATTTGAGTATTCAGATCATATCGAAATTTCTTTCATGTTCGAAATGCTCCTAGCGCTCAACAATTTACAGATTGGTTCAGCGTTTTAGGCAACAATGGGCTGTCTGTGATCTTCCGCGAGCTGGGAGATCTCGTGCAGTTCGAAATGAAACGAACATTGCTTGAGTGCAAGCAAGTGTTCAGGAAATCCCCCGAAACTTCCACCAGGCGACTATCTCAGCCGTTAGAGATGTCGAGGCGGTCTTTGCAAAGAGTTTTACATATGAGTATGTTACATCTTTTCCCATATAAGACGCAATTGGTTCGCAAGTTAAAACCAAATGATGCACAAGAACGCACTCAATATAGTCGCCGTTAACGTTTCTTATGTGTCACCCTTTGCTTAAGTTGATTAGAAAATATTTGTTAATTTCAAGTTATGATATTTTTGTATTACTGTCCAGCCATTTGTTAAGTTCTGGAAATCAACAACAAAATGTGTACTGAACCATCACAAAATAATTAAAACCGACATAATTATTTGCTCACATGCCTGTATTAATATTTTTATCACTTAAGTGACATTCAAATGTAGATTTTAATGTGTTTACTGCCAACACACATACATATATATTTCCAATTTCGAATATAATCCCAGCGAAACTATATGTAATTGGAAGTACTTTAAAGCATAGGACACTACGCAGCTAAAAAGAAGATTAGAAAAGAAATAAAAAGCAGCTTAAGTTTCTACTGAAAGTTTCCGAACAGCTTATCTCTCGATTTGACCCTGCGAGTTGGCTCCCAAGATCTTGCGATTTAACGCCTCTTGATTATTTCTTGTGGGGTTATGTCAAGTCGTTAGTCTATGTGGACAAGCTGAACACTATTGAAGCCTTACAGGATAACATAACACGCGTTATTCGTGGAATACAGACCGAAATGCTCTGAAAAGTGACGAAAAATTCTACCTTCCGAATGGATATTTTGAGACGGAGCCGCGAACAACATTTACATGAAATTATTTTTAAAAATTACAAATTTACAAATTTTAATATATCGTATGATACAAATTTGAGTGTTTTATTCGATTTTTAAAAAAACTACGATTAAAAAATCACCCAATATATTAATCCTATCTAATCGCTTTTTACTCAGTTTCTACTATTCAAAAACACGAATGTGAAAACTCCATCCTTATCGTAATAGGAATATGGAAACCAAGCTTTAATATGTAAACTCTGGCTTTAACTGTTTGAGTTTGCTGATTGTACTAAATTTGGCTTTTTACACCCGTAAAAACATGAAATCCCAGAAAGTACTTCCCTAATTACGGCGTGTCTGGTAGAAGAATGTTCACATAACTTTCACAACTTTAGCTCTGGTCATTTATGGTGAGCGATAATATTTAATTTTTTTCTATTCATCCTTTATAGCATGAATTTCGTGAAAAAAACCTTACTTGCCACTTATTTACCCTGGTGAATATGAACACAAATTTTCGTGATTCTAGAACTAGTTGTTTGAGTCGGGCGTTCGTACCATTTTTGCCCTCATCCTTCCGTGTTTTTTATAAAACTCTTCTCACTCCTAGCCTAGGCTATCAGGCGAATTTGCACAGCCATTTTTATGATGCTGGCTTCAGCCTTTTTTTCTTGACGGCCATGCTAACTCTGCCCTTTTTTCGAATTTCGCAAATGCCCAAACGAAGTTTCATGATTTTAACTTCAGCTATTTGTTATGAACGATGGTACTATTTCTGTCCCCTCTCTCTCTCCTTAGTATCAATTAAAGCAAAGAATTGCATTACATCTTTTCTCATCACGCATCATTGATCGTACTGGATTTTACTCTTCTTATAAAGTGTTCGCTCTAAAAGCACGAATTTCGAAGAAAACCTCGCTTGCTTACTCTTGGAGAGCTGCATGAATATCAATTTTTGATGAAGCTAGCTCTAGCCGTTCGAGCTTGGCGATGGTACCAGCTTTGGCCCCTTTTACCATGTTTGCAATTTGAAAATCTTGTTCTTATAGCGTTTCAAACCTGGAAGGGAAGT
This sequence comes from Philornis downsi, assembly GCA_019455685.1. NCBI lineage: Eukaryota > Metazoa > Arthropoda > Insecta > Diptera > Muscidae > Philornis > Philornis downsi. Next base: position 12,966 of record JAHXMU010024297.1, read on the forward strand.
GTAAGCACCAATTTTCAAAATTCTGGCTCTAGACATTTGAGCTGGACGACAGCATCAAATTTATTCCTTTATATTCAGTTTTTATTTCTAGAAGCTTGCATTTTGAAACGTCGTTTCTTAAAGCACATCTAATCTAGAACTGAAACCTGACATGGCCGCTTCAACTGGGCGGTACCCCCGCCCAGATTTGTTCATCTTTTCTCTATTTTTAGTTCTAAAAATATAATACAAGTTTTGAAAAATCCTTTCTTACGTCGTTTCTATTCTAGAAGTGAATTAAGGGCACCTATTTTCGTGATTCTAATTCTAACCGATTGAACTAGGCGTTGGTACATAATCTCTTTTTGACCCGTTTTTACCCGTTAAAGCAAGAATTTGGAGAAATTCCTTTTTAATGCATTTCTATTCTATAAGTGGATTGTAGACACCAGTTTTTATGATTCTATTTCAAGCCGTTTTAGATGGATGATGGTACCTGATTTGTGCCTTTTTACACCTAAAAGTACGTATTGCTTACCCACTCTATAGGGGGTATCTGTACACCAATTTCTATAATTCTAGCCTTAACTGTTTGGCCTGGGTGACGTTCAAACCGTCAGTTAGTCGATCAGTAGCGCAACAATTTTCTAAATAGTTGAAAATGCCTAATATATATGTATAGATGTCCTTGGAATTTCATATTGATGCATAACGCAAAAGTATTCCTTTGCTGTGAAGTCATTCACCTGTAAAATGTTAATATTGAATGCTGTTGTGATAGAACTCCAGTGTGAATTCCGCAAATGTTATCTGTTAAATAAATATTAATGAAATCTAATATTATTGACAAATTCCATTATTTTGTTATGCCGGCAGGAAACGAATTATTAGAAGAGAATACAACCAATGTTTCGTATATTCTGGCTGCAAGGAGATCCATTGGCCGGATGCCAATCTACTTCTACGTGTAGATAGAAGTTATGCCAATACCACTACGTTACGTGATTATTAGACAGAAGTCCTTGAATTGACAGTTCTTAATAGCAATAAATAGGATGCATTCCCGTGTGTGTAAGTGAATACAGATACATGTACATTGTGCATCTGTATACAAGATGAAAGTGTATATAAGATGAATTGGATTAAAGTATATTTTGTCGACAGGGAAATGACAATTTCTACATATCATACATGACGCGAATAAGATTGTGTTGTGAACCAGTCGTTTTATTGCTTATTTCAAAAATGTTTTATATCTGATCTGATGCTATTGGAAATGCATATGACATCGAAACAAAATGCGTCATTTCATATATTTGAAAATAATATAATTCCAGACGTTTCTGTCTACAGCAGTATGAAAATCTTTGACATTTGATATGCGGGCAAAACCAATTTGCAAAGTGAGCTTAATCGGCATGTTGAGTTTGTACTGAAGTTTTTTATATTCAAAAATATCAGACTAAGACCAAACAAAGTCTATACCGAACTGAGAATGACTTTTTGGGGCGGTTAATTTAATTTTGAGCAAAATAAGAAGGCGGTCTCAAAACTAGCCGACCTAACAAAGAAGATAAAAACAAATTGGAAAACATTTTCTTTACTTTTCACCATAATCTCCTTTTAGTTCGATACATTTTTTCCACCGGTATTCAATACTTTCTATACCCTGTTCATAGTGTGAACTATCAAACTCCTTAAAACAACCATCTACCGTAGGTCCCATCTCTTCATTGTTGGCAAATCTTTTATCACCGAACCGTTTGTTTCAAGTTTGGAAATAGAAAATAGACCGAGGGTTAAAAAAACTAAATCAGGCGTATAAAGTGATAAAGCAATTCGAACTTTAATTCATTAATTTTGGCCATAGCAATAGTGGATGTGTGAACTGCAGCATTGTTTTGATGAAAAACGTGTTGTTTTTTTGCCAAATGCGGCATTTTTTCCATAATTTAATAACCTAAATGCTGCAAAAAATTAGCATAATATTCGCCGTTGATAATCAATAATAATTATCCTAAGCGCATCCCAAAAAAACAGACGCCATGACCTTGCCTGCAGATTGAACCGTCTTCGCCTTCTTTGGACACGATTCTCCCATTCCAGTTCACTGCTTTGACTATTCCTTTGTCTCAGGTGTGAAAAACTGGACCCATATATATATAAATTGACGCAAAAATTCGGCTTTATTGCTGTGAAATACCGCCAAACATTCTACTGAAATATCTTTACGACACTGCAGACGCGGCACCCATCTTGCGCAGGGCTTTCTCATCTTCATATATAGCACTTTTTGCTCACGCACCTTCAACCGACGATAATCCAATACTAATTTCTGGATTTTCTTAATCATGTCTGGCGTGGGCACCTCAATTGATCGACCACTACGGTGTTTGTCTTGGCAGCTCGTTCGAACAAAACTTGAGGGAATGAAGATACGATATATAGCATTTGACACGGCAGAAACTTAACTCTCAGAATGAAGTATTTTAAGTATCAATTATTTTTGGACAAAATATGTTTCAATATTTTCAGAAAGATTGAGAGACGTCCATCCGCCTGACCGGCTGGCTGGCTGGTAGACATGAAAGCTGTTGTAAGTCTTTATGATGCTCCCTGAAACTTAGCACAGCCTAATACTTTGCCAGATCATAGTTGGGAATTATATATGGGTTAACCGGTTCATCCCATTTAGTACCTCCCATTCAAATTGACCGATTTTCTGAAATTCAATCCGTGAAATCTCGATAACTTCCTTCCACTGATCGTAGCTGTGAATTATAAATGGGCTAAACCTGCCCATCTCTTCTAGTACCTCCCATACAAATTGTCCGATTTTCTGAAATTCAGTTCTTGAAATACCGATAACTTTCGTCCTCTGGCGACTTGTCCATTGATCTATAATTCCTAAACATGCCCCATATGGTACATTTCATCCATATGACCGTTTTAACCTAAATATTTGTAGGTTCATATCTTCTACCTGGTTGCACTAAATTCATTTAAATTCGGTGTACGTTAAGAGCTTGATCAGACAGTGTCTACGAATAAAAAAACCCGCATTTTACTCCAACTTCTTGTACTCCTCATACAAATTGCCCGATTTTCCTAAATTAAATTTTTTCCGGGGACTCTTAATTCGTAGGCTGCAGCAATCTGAATTTTAGTTCAGTATATTGCTTTGTAGTTTTCGCAACATTTGAAAAAAAGCATTGCAGCAATCTGAATTTGAGTTTAGGATATTGCTTTGTAGTTTTTGGCAACATTTGAGAAGAAGCACCGAGTAACCACGCCTCTTCTGGTACCTCTCGTACAAACGAATGGTTTAATCTACGTATTCAAAGCTTCGTATTTTCCAGGCAGTTGCGATAAGTTCAGAGTCCACGGGGGTTTAACGTATGTTTCGCCGTGGAGGCTTTACCCACTGTGTGCTTATCACACTGGGCATATTACAAAGTGATTGCCAGCGCCCTCCTGGCATAGTCAAATTGACTTGGACTATCTAGGAAATTTTGGGAGCAAGCTACAACAATTATCAGCCCTTTCTTCCAGTCAGAAGATACCAAATTGTTTATGCTAGTAAGGAACATAATACCCATTGGCGGAGATGAGGCCTATCTTACCACCTCTGCTAATCTATGGGTCGTTAGTACCTGATCGTATAATGTAACTCCATGTTGAAGCACAAAAACTCTACCAGCGATTTTGGTTTCAACCAACAACCTCCCACTAGAAGTCCAGCGCCAAATGATTAGGCGGGAACTCTGTCCCGGGGACTCCTATTCAGTACGCTTTTGATAAACTTATTTCTAAGAATAAAAATAACCCGCAGTAGTATATCCCTTCGTGTATCTGCCATACAAATGACCGATTTCGCCCATACATTTTTACTTTCATATCCTTTATACGATATAAAGTACGAGTATATGGTATAGTTGCTGTAGCTGCCAAAGTAGTATCTCAAAATTAAAACGGAGCGCTTAGTTACATCCCTTCCAGTACCCTCACACAAAGTAACCGATCATTAATCTATAAACTGGAAGGCACAATTAGTTTTAGTTTTTGTAAATAATTTTGCTTTATCATTATATATGAAACTGGGGAAATATGAACGACGTAATCACTTATCCTCCG
>JAHXMU010024298.1:0-14824 GCA_019455685.1 Philornis downsi
CCAACTCCTCCCGAAATCCCTGTCACCATTATCCTGCGAAAAGGTGTCATGTCCTCTGCCACATACATACTGCTGCACACATACATACTCGTACACATAAATTGTATAAATAATTTATTTGATGGCATTTTATAGTTGATTCTCGAGAGTTCGGGTATCATAAAATCTGCGCATGAATGAGTTCTGATGTGAATTTTTTCCCCCTTTTGGTTGGTGGCAAAAAGGATGATTGTTGCTGGTTGTTAAAAAAAACAAAAAAAAAAAAAAAAAAACAAAACGGAGAAACGGAGAGAGTGAGAGAACGAGTGGCAATATTCCGCAAACAACTGACAGGAAATTAGTTTCCATTTTTTGATGAATGCTTCGACAGGATGAAGGAGAACACTTCAACGCTGCTCGCTGTTTTTTTTTTTTATTTCTGGTCTGACTGTGATAAAAAAAAACGAAACCTTTCAGTGGGGGAAATTCATCACTGTGATATGTTTTCCCATTAAAAGTATGACAATATTCCGATGCAAAAAAAAAATATCAGCACCATAAATTGCCTTTGCCGCCCAACCACTCTGGTGACATCCTTTGATTTGGAAAAGGAAAAAAAGAAGAAAAAAAAGAATCAAGGAAACTTCGACAAAAGAATGTATAAATTATAAATAAATAAAAAACGAAAGATGTCTGAATTTCTTCCTGGCCACAGCTCTCACCGTTCAATTGCACCCAATAGGCATCATTGATTATATGAATTGTCATAAAAAATCGTCATTTTCCTCTTCTTAATAGTCTTTCGTTCCTTTTGATATGACGTTTTTCTATCAATATTATGTCCTCATAAATTACAACCCAAAAAAAGATATAATATTTTCATCACAAGGAGATACGTAGGCGCATATTTTAACAGAATATTTCAACTGAATATAAATTAATTATCAACCTGTGTAGTCCTTAACACTTAACTGAGTAGAAATAATGGCGACTATCTAAATACGGTGTAAGGTCAGCGGAAAGAAAGCTATAATTTAATTACGGCCACGTTAACTTTGCTTATTACTGTTGCAATGTAGTTAAAAGGAATGTGGAGAACATCTTACAAATCTCTAGTACGAGGTGTGATCAAAAAATAACAGTTATTTTCAAATTTCGTGAGTTACGTATATTCGATTTTCGCATTTTTTTCTCTGTTATGTTGGTACACATGTCTGTTGTAGATGTTGACAATATCAGCCACTTTGGATTGTCAGTTTGTTTTTGACAGATAAAAAGGTTAGTCACTTTTTGGTGTGCTCTTCGATTTTTTACTATTCGAAAAAATGATCGATCAAAGAAACTGTATTAAGTTGTGTGTAAAAAATGAAATTAAATGTGCAAGGACATTTGGAATGTTGACTGTGGCGTTTGGTGATTCTGCTATGAGCAGAACACAAGTTCAATTGTGGTATAACCGGTTTAAGGAAGGCCGAGAAGATGTCAATGACGATGCTCGTCCTGGTCGCCCGAGCTCATCAACAAGCGATGAAAACATTGAAACAGGGAAGAAAATGATTTTGGATAATCGTGGAATCACTATTAGAGAGGTTGCTCATAATGTTGGTATATCGTTCGGCTCATGCCAAGCAATTTTTACGGATGTTTTAGGCATGAAACGTGCGGCAGCGAAGATCGTTCCAAAATTGCTAAATTTTGAGCAAAAACGACGTCTCATGGAGATCGCTCAGGAGCTGTTGAACGTCGTCAACGACGATTCAGATTTCCTCAAAAAGGTCATAACTGGTGACGAATCATGGGTGTATGGCTATGACATTGAAATCAAAGTCCAATCATCCCAATGGAAGCGTCCAGAAGAGAGAATGAGACCGAGAAAAGCATGTCAAGTTCGGTCAAATGTGAAGGTTTTGCTCACTGTTTTCTTCGATTGCAATGGCGTGGTGCATCATGAATTAGTGCCACAAGATCGTATGGTCAATAAGGAATACTCCCTTGAAGTTATGCGCCGCTTGGGCGAAGCAATTCGTCAGAAACGTACAGAATTGTGGAAAACCGAATCATGGGTTTTGCACTATGATAACGCACCAGCTCACACATCGATGCTGGTGCGTGAGTTTTTGGCCAAAAACAAAACCGCCATCATGCCTTAACCACCGTATTCACCGGACTTGGCCCCGCTAACTTTTTCCTCTTCACAAAACTGAAGACACAGATGAAAGGAAGCGTCTTGTAATGATTGAGGAGATGAAAGAAAAATCGAAACAGGAGCTGTTGGCGAAACCAAAAAGCGCGTTTCAGAACTGTTTCGAGGATTAGAAGGAACGCTGGCACAAGTGTATTATATCTGAGGTGGACTACTTTAAAGGAAATAAAATAGAAATTGATGAAAAAATTAATACCTTTTGGAAAACATTGAAAATAACGGTTATTTTTTGATAACATCTCGTATTTTGTTTTCATTCCTGTCTCTCACAACTTATTTAGCAATTTTCCATGAAAGGTGATTGTATTTGTTAAACGAAAGACCGATCGAACCGTCTAGTAGCTGGTTTTCTCCGATTATAGGCCTTGGGGTCGAAACGACCTTAACTTATTCTCAAACTTTAAATTGGTAAGAACCCCACCTTTCTTGGTATGAGGATTGTGGTTATGGTATAATGTGCCTAGTGGGCCACTTTCGGTAAGCAGAACTGGCGCTGTGGTTGCCCAAATTTAGAAACCATAACATTACGGTTGGCTCATCACCAAGGCCAAGGCCAAAATGTAAACTTTTAAAACATTTTAACATATATGTTTTTTTGGACTTAGCGCTTTTACACAGCAGCGCACAAAAGGAAAACAAATTGAAAAAAAAAACTTATATTTCATATTGCTTCAGCATATAACTTTTCAAAATATGTGGGAATAGAGTGTTTTCATTCGAACCTGAGGATATAACAATTGCATAGTTTAAGCGTAAACGTTGTTTCCTTTTTTACTTCCAATTCAATTCAATAAATATTCATACGCATCGACCCTTCCACCTTACTAAAAATGTTTTAACTACCATAACTTTAATTACATTTCTGGGTTGTGCAACTATTTCACAGTTTGTAGTATAAAAAGTACTGTTGCAACATCTTCAACGAATGTACGCCAATCGCAAGAAAAAAAACGATATCAAACCGATTTCTTTTAATCCTCATTCCTATACGGAAGCTGTTCGTACTATTCAAAGCAACTTCTCCTTCAAATGAGGAACTGGCAAAGAAACCATCTCTGCAATCAGTTAATATCAGGCATTTTACAAATTTTTCCTTTATTCTACATACAACTAAATCTAAAAGTCTGTAATTTTCTTTAATAATGCAATAAAATGCTTCATTTAAAGATCAATTACACTGTAGCGATTGATTCGTCCTCCTTTGGGATTGCCACAACAGCCTTAAGGTCACATACAAGAAACAGTAAAATTGCATTGGCCCCTTTGCCAGAGGCAATGATTGCAACTGATCACATTTTTATTGGTCCAAATAATAGGGGTTTAAAACGGTCTTTAGCACAGATGTATTACCAGATAAGAGTTGAGTATAGAGTTTAAATGTGTTCTTGGCCTTTACCAAGAACCCGGTAATAAAACTGTTAACAAAATGCTTTTTTTTTTTTTGATCTGTTTCCACCAAGTAGAACAACTTGAATGTGACCAAGGAGTGCACTTTAGTACGGGATCGATAATGAAGCCATTAATGCGATACAATAAGCACCTTTTGAGGGCAATGAATGAATGAACGAATGGCTGGAGTAGAATGGAAAGTCTTGGTGCTCGCTTAATAAGACCATAACGAGGTCTATAATAATAATTCTGGCAAATAATAGCAACTAACCCGTTGCTGACTACGACGGGATGTTGGAGAAGAAAAAAAAAAAAAAAAACAACGGTTTAGACGTAATAAAGTCATTAAATGTTAGTAAAGAGGAGGCTTCTTTTGTTTTGGTTACTAAACTTTAAGTTTAACCGCAGAAGGTTGTTAATTATGCGAAAAAGAAGATCTAAAATACAATTTCATGGTAATAGGGTACATTCCAGTTGGATGATACAATTTTGACATGCTGCCATGTAGGGAAAGAAACGTTACAAGAGAGGTACCAAAACTAGCCAATCGAACAAAGAAGACACAAAAATGTTGGGAAAATTTGTCTTTATTTTTCAATGTAATCTCCGAACTTTTCCGATACTCGTTCTCTGGTGATAGCTTTTATACCTTGTTTATAGTAAGAACGTTCAAACTCCCTAAAATGGGCGTCAACTGCAGACTTCAGCTTTTCATTACTAGCAAATCTTTTACCATCGCCCCAATTTTTCCAATTTGGAAATAAAAAAAGAACTGTCAAAATCCTTATCATTGCCGTCAACCGCAGACTCCACCTCTTCATTGCTAGCAAATCTTTTACCACCGACCCATTTTTTCTAGTTTGGAAATAGAGCTAAATCTGGCGAATAAGTTATGTGGTGAAGCAATTCGAACTTTAACTAATTAATGTTGGCCATCGCAATAGTAGATGTGAGAAATGAAGCATTGTCTTGATGAAACAACACTTTATTTTTCGCCAAATTCGGATTTTTTCCATAATTTTATCACCTAAACGCTGTAATAAATTATCATAATAATCTCCGTTTCCTTTTTGAAAATAATCAATATAAATACTCCCATGCGCATTCCCAAAAACAGACGCTATGAATTTTTCTGCAGATCGAACCGTCTTCGCCTTCTTTGGACACGATTCTCTGATTCCAGTTCACTGGGATCAGTCGTTCCTTTGTCTCAGTTGTGAAATGGTGGATCCATGTCTCATCCATCGTCATAAATCGACCCAAAAGGCCGGCTTTATTGCTGTGAAATATCGCCAAACATTCCACTGAAACGTCTTCATGACGCCGTTTTTGTTCTATTGAAAGCAAACGCGGCATCCATCTTGCGCACAGCTTTATCATCCTCAAATCTTCGGTCAATATACCTATACAATGTATGACACTATTAGAAATACCAACCATTTCACCTAGATCACTTACTTTCCGCCGACGATCGTCCTATACCATTTTGTGGATTTTCTTAACTGTAACTGGCGTGGACACCTCAATTGGTTGACCACTGAGTTCGTTACAATCCCGTGCTACTATCTGGAAAGATATTGGGCTGAGTCAAGTTTCAAGAAGTTCCATAAAGATTTGGGCCACCAGACAGTCGGATAGATAGACATTGCATCGACTTTAAAACTCATAAAACGCATTTGGTCAAAAAATAGTTGACACTTTATACGCTTTTTTCTGGGTGTTACATTTTTGGCCCTGTCAAATGATATATATGTATATATGTATACCCATTCCTCTGGGTGAATAACAATCTTTCGTATAATCGAATAAAAGAACATCCTGTCTGTACTGTCCTGCTCAACGACTTTCAATATAAAATCATTAGCTTTCCCATCAAAGAACATTCATGGTACTCGAAAATCGAGTGTAACTTTTTTAGAATGCAAATATCTCACTATATATGATGTCATTTCCTTTTGTACATAATATAATTAATAGAATATCATTCTCATCTTGTTTATTATGTGAATATTTAACAAAAGTTATTCACTATGATTCACTTTTTCATTACATTTTTGTTTCAAAATCTTGAGATAGGTAATTTTAACCATTTTACCATCAATAAAATTGATAGTGTAATTGAAACCCGGAACTCGATTTACATTCCCAAATCATAAAAGAGCCTTTCATCATGTTGAACAGTGGAATTTTGAGAACGAAATTCGCTTGCCATCTAATTTATGGAAATGAAATTTTCTTTTGACGGTCTGCAAAACAATAACATTATGAAAACTATCAATAGAAATGTACTTTAACTTCATTTATCATAATTAAATAATCTTTTATCATAAATTACTATATTTCGAGAATTTTCTGTATACAATAAATACTCCCTGACATATTTTATTGTTTAATTTTTACTTTTCAGAAATATAAATGGTTTCTTTTTCGGCAACCCTACCAAAATAATCAAATTCACGTAATGTATTGTGAACAGAATTTAGGCAAACTGGTCTTTCCGTACGAGATTTAATGATATGAGCAGATTTTTTGTGGTTTTCAAAGGATTATGTTTAACTTCCTTCAATATCGAACGCTCTTTCGTTCAATATCTTGCCATTCCTGTTTTTATTGGCCAACATAAACTCCTCACAGAATCTCTTGTAGTAGATAGATTTATTTTGCCCAACCCGATGGAGTCACTGATTATATATCTTGACGCGTTTGTGAAATGCTTCATGTTCTATATATCCTTATGGGACGATGTCCTATTTCGGCATATCCAATATTTTCTTTTGTTTTTTATAATTCAGTGGGCACTAACTAATTAACCCCGGGTAAGTACCATAGCTATAATATAGTGAATCGTTTTGATTACTTTTGATTTGATTTTGCGTGTAAGGATAGCAAAGAAATGATAGAAAATTTTCCTGGCACAGTTCACATTTCACCAGAAAGTAATTCATGTTTTCTTTGAAGTCATTATAAACGCATACAATCAAATCAAATCAGAAATAAAAATGTCAACTAATCACTCTTGAAAATGCATTCTCATAATCAATTGATGGTTGTTATTCATTTAAGAATTTCAAAACTGCCGGTCTGGCAAGGCTGTCAACTGTTAATTACCTGTCATCTGAAGTGTTATTTATTTAGTGAAAGGTTTGCCATTTACGAATATGGATCGTTTAACAACCGAAGAATTCGTAAAAATAATTAAAACTTACTACAAAAATGGTGATTCAAAAGTGGGCACTCTTCATGCATTACAGGGTGATTATGGTCATCATAATCGACTCACTGTACAAGGAATTGCCAAAATTATAAAGAAATTTGAAGAGACTGGAAGCGCTACAGATGTGATCAGGCCTGTGCTTCATCGCAATATACGCATTGCCGAAAATATCGCTTGTGTTAGTGAGAGTGTAGCGGATAATCCAAATTTGTCGATTCCACGGCGTTCTCAGCAATTGGGCTTATTTTTGGGCTCATTATGGCGTACTTTGCATTTGGATCTGCATCTCCATCCATAAAGAGTCTAACCCATTCTCAATGCCGCAGATATGCTGATTGGGTGCTATAGCAATGCCGATTTTTCCAACAAAATTTTCTTCAGCTATCGAGCTCATTTTTCACTCGGTGGTTACGTCAACAAGCAAAATTGTCGCATGTGGGATCGGAGAACCCACACGAAAAAGACGCTAGACGAACCGTTATCGTCAATTCCGAGCACCGAGAAAGCCGAGCTTTTTTGGCCTGCTGTTGAAGGTTATGAACTGGACGATAGGTGGTTTCAACAAGACGGTGCCACGAACCACACAACACAAAACCACACAACAACAGAAAGCGAGTTTTTTTGGCCTGCTATTGAAGGTTATGAACTGGACGATATGTGGTTTGTGTTGTGTGGTTCGTGGCACCGTCTTGTTGAAACCACCTATCGTCCAGTTCATAACCTTCAACAGCAGGCCAAAAAAGCTCGGCTTTCTCGGTGCTCGGAATTGACGATAACGGTTCGTCTAGCGTCTTTTTCGTGTGGGTTCTCCGATCCCACATGCGACAATTTTGCTTGTTGACGTAACCACCGAGTGAAAAATGAGCTCGATAGCTGAAGAAAATTTTGTTGGAAAAATCGGCATTGCTATAGCACCCAATCAGCATATCTGCGGCATTGAGAATGGGTTAGACTCTTTATGGATGGAGATGCAGATCCAAATGCAAAGTACGCCATAATGAGCCCAAAAATAAGCCCAATTGCTGAGAACGCCGTGGAATCGACAAATTTGGATTATCCGCTACACTCTCACTAACACAAGCGATATTTTCGGCAATGCGTATATTGCGATGAAGCACAGGCCTGATCACATCTGTAGCGCTTCCAGTCTCTTCAAATTTCTTTATAATTTTGGCAATTCCTTGTACAGTGAGTCGATTATGATGACCATAATCACCCTGTAATGCATGAAGAGTGCCCACTTTTGAATCACCATTTTTGTAGTAAGTTTTAATTATTTTTACGAATTCTTCGGTTGTTAAACGATCCATATTCGTAAATGGCAAACCTTTCACTAAATAAATAACACTTCAGATGACAGGTAATTAACAGTTGACAGCCTTGCCAGACCGGCAGTTTTGAAATTCTTAAATGAATAACAACCATCAATTGATTATGAGAATGCATTTTCAAGAGTGATTAGTTGACATTTTTATTTCTGATTTGATTTGATTGTATGCGTTTATAATGACTTCAAAGAAAACATGAATTACTTTCTGGTGAAATGTGAACTGTGCCAGGAAAATTTTCTATCATTTCTTTGCTATCCTTACACGCAAAATCAAATCAAAAGTAATCAAAACGATTCACTATATTATAGCTATGGTACTTACCCGGGGTTAATTAGTTAGTGCCCACTGAATTATAAAAAACAAAAGAAAATATTGGATATGCCGAAATAGGACATCGTCCCATAAGGATATATAGAACATGAAGCATTTCACAAACGCGTCAAGATATATAATCAGTGACTCCATCGGGTTGGGCAAAATAAATCTATCTACTACAAGAGATTCTGTGAGGAGTTTATGTTGGCCAATAAAAACAGGAATGGCAAGATATTGAACGAAAGAGCGTTCGATATTGAAGGAAGTTAAACATAATCCTTTGAAAACCACAAAAAATCTGCTCATATCATTAAATCTCGTACGGAAAGACCAGTTTGCCTAAATTCTGTTCACAATACATTACGTGAATTTGATTATTTTGGTAGGGTTGCCGAAAAAGAAACCATTTATATTTCTGAAAAGTAAAAATTAAACAATAAAATATGTCAGGGAGTATTTATTGTATACAGAAAATTCTCGAAATATAGTAATTTATGATAAAAGATTATTTAATTATGATAAATGAAGTTAAAGTACATTTCTATTGATAGTTTTCATAATGTTATTGTTTTGCAGACCGTCAAAAGAAAATTTCATTTCCATAAATTAGATGGCAAGCGAATTTCGTTCTCAAAATTCCACTGTTCAACATGATGAAAGGCTCTTTTATGATTTGGGAATGTAAATCGAGTTCCGGGTTTCAATTACACTATCAATTTTATTGATGGTAAAATGGTTAAAATTACCTATCTCAAGATTTTGAAACAAAAATGTAATGAAAAAGTGAATCATAGTGAATAACTTTTGTTAAATATTCACATAATAAACAAGATGAGAATGATATTCTATTAATTATATTATGTACAAAAGGAAATGACATCATATATAGTGAGATATTTGCATTCTAAAAAAGTTACACTCGATTTTCGAGTACCATGAATGTTCTTTGATGGGAAAGCTAATGATTTTATATTGAAAGTCGTTGAGCAGGACAGTACAGACAGGATGTTCTTTTATTCGATTATACGAAAGATTGTTATTCACCCAGAGGAATGGGTATACATATATACATATATATCATTTGACAGGGCCAAAAATGTAACACCCAGAAAAAAGCGTATAAAGTGTCAACTATTTTTTGACCAAATGCGTTTTATGAGTTTTAAAGTCGATGCAATGTCTATCTATCCGACTGTCTGGTGGCCCAAATCTTTATGGAACTTCTTGAAACTTGACTCAGCCCAATATCTTTCCAGATAGTAGCACGGGATTGTAACGAACTCAGTGGTCAACCAATTGAGGTGTCCACGCCAGTTACAGTTAAGAAAATCCACAAAATGGTATAGGACGATCGTCGGCGGAAAGTAAGTGATCTAGGTGAAATGGTTGGTATTTCTAATAGTGTCATACATTGTATAGGTATATTGACCGAAGATTTGAGGATGATAAAGCTGTGCGCAAGATGGATGCCGCGTTTGCTTTCAATAGAACAAAAACGGCGTCATGAAGACGTTTCAGTGGAATGTTTGGCGATATTTCACAGCAATAAAGCCGGCCTTTTGGGTCGATTTATGACGATGGATGAGACATGGATCCACCATTTCACAACTGAGACAAAGGAACGACTGATCCCAGTGAACTGGAATCAGAGAATCGTGTCCAAAGAAGGCGAAGACGGTTCGATCTGCAGAAAAATTCATAGCGTCTGTTTTTGGGAATGCGCATGGGAGTATTTATATTGATTATTTTCAAAAAGGAAACGGAGATTATTATGATAATTTATTACAGCGTTTAGGTGATAAAATTATGGAAAAAATCCGAATTTGGCGAAAAATAAAGTGTTGTTTCATCAAGACAATGCTTCATTTCTCACATCTACTATTGCGATGGCCAACATTAATTAGTTAAAGTTCGAATTGCTTCACCACATAACTTATTCGCCAGATTTAGCTCTATTTCCAAACTAGAAAAAATGGGTCGGTGGTAAAAGATTTGCTAGCAATGAAGAGGTGGAGTCTGCGGTTGACGGCAATGATAAGGATTTTGACAGTTCTTTTTTTATTTCCAAATTGGAAAAATTGGGGCGATGGTAAAAGATTTGCTAGTAATGAAAAGCTGAAGTCTGCAGTTGACGCCCATTTTAGGGAGTTTGAACGTTCTTACTATAAACAAGGTATAAAAGCTATCACCAGAGAACGAGTATCGGAAAAGTTCGGAGATTACATTGAAAAATAAAGACAAATTTTCCCAACATTTTTGTGTCTTCTTTGTTCGATTGGCTAGTTTTGGTACCTCTCTTGTAACGTTTCTTTCCCTACATGGCAGCATGTCAAAATTGTATCATCCAACTGGAATGTACCCTATTACCATGAAATTGTATTTTAGATCTTCTTTTTCGCATAATTAACAACCTTCTGCGGTTAAACTTAAAGTTTAGTAACCAAAACAAAAGAAGCCTCCTCTTTACTAACATTTAATGACTTTATTACGTCTAAACCGTTGTTTTTTTTTTTTTTTTTCTTCTCCAACATCCCGTCGTAGTCAGCAACGGGTTAGTTGCTATTATTTGCCAGAATTATTATTATAGACCTCGTTATGGTCTTATTAAGCGAGCACCAAGACTTTCCATTCTACTCCAGCCATTCGTTCATTCATTCATTGCCCTCAAAAGGTGCTTATTGTATCGCATTAATGGCTTCATTATCGATCCCGTACTAAAGTGCACTCCTTGGTCACATTCAAGTTGTTCTACTTGGTGGAAACAGATCAAAAAAAAAAAAAGCATTTTGTTAACAGTTTTATTACCGGGTTCTTGGTAAAGGCCAAGAACACATTTAAACTCTATACTCAACTCTTATCTGGTAATACATCTGTGCTAAAGACCGTTTTAAACCCCTATTATTTGGACCAATAAAAATGTGATCAGTTGCAATCATTGCCTCTGGCAAAGGGGCCAATGCAATTTTACTGTTTCTTGTATGTGACCTTAAGGCTGTTGTGGCAATCCCAAAGGAGGACGAATCAATCGCTACAGTGTAATTGATCTTTAAATGAAGCATTTTATTGCATTATTAAAGAAAATTACAGACTTTTAGATTTAGTTGTATGTAGAATAAAGGAAAAATTTGTAAAATGCCTGATATTAACTGATTGCAGAGATGGTTTCTTTGCCAGTTCCTCATTTGAAGGAGAAGTTGCTTTGAATAGTACGAACAGCTTCCGTATAGGAATGAGGATTAAAAGAAATCGGTTTGATATCGTTTTTTTTCTTGCGATTGGCGTACATTCGTTGAAGATGTTGCAACAGTACTTTTTATACTACAAACTGTGAAATAGTTGCACAACCCAGAAATGTAATTAAAGTTATGGTAGTTAAAACATTTTTAGTAAGGTGGAAGGGTCGATGCGTATGAATATTTATTGAATTGAATTGGAAGTAAAAAAGGAAACAACGTTTACGCTTAAACTATGCAATTGTTATATCCTCAGGTTCGAATGAAAACACTCTATTCCCACATATTTTGAAAAGTTATATGCTGAAGCAATATGAAATATAAGTTTTTTTTTTCAATTTGTTTTCCTTTTGTGCGCTGCTGTGTAAAAGCGCTAAGTCCAAAAAAACATATATGTTAAAATGTTTTAAAAGTTTACATTTTGGCCTTGGCCTTGGTGATGAGCCAACCGTAATGTTATGGTTTCTAAATTTGGGCAACCACAGCGCCAGTTCTGCTTACCGAAAGTGGCCCACTAGGCACATTATACCATAACCACAATCCTCATACCAAGAAAGGTGGGGTTCTTACCAATTTAAAGTTTGAGAATAAGTTAAGGTCGTTTCGACCCCAAGGCCTATAATCGGAGAAAACCAGCTACTAGACGGTTCGATCGGTCTTTCGTTTAACAAATACAATCACCTTTCATGGAAAATTGCTAAATAAGTTGTGAGAGACAGGAATGAAAACAAAATACGAGATGTTATCAAAAAATAACCGTTATTTTCAATGTTTTCCAAAAGGTATTAATTTTTTCATCAATTTCTATTTTATTTCCTTTAAAGTAGTCCACCTCAGATATAATACACTTGTGCCAGCGTTCCTTCTAATCCTCGAAACAGTTCTGAAACGCGCTTTTTGGTTTCGCCAACAGCTCCTGTTTCGATTTTTCTTTCATCTCCTCAATCATTACAAGACGCTTCCTTTCATCTGTGTCTTCAGTTTTGTGAAGAGGAAAAAGTTAGCGGGGCCAAGTCCGGTGAATACGGTGGTTAAGGCATGATGGCGGTTTTGTTTTTGGCCAAAAACTCACGCACCAGCATCGATGTGTGAGCTGGTGCGTTATCATAGTGCAAAACCCATGATTCGGTTTTCCACAATTCTGTACGTTTCTGACGAATTGCTTCGCCCAAGCGGCGCATAACTTCAAGGGAGTATTCCTTATTGACCATACGATCTTGTGGCACTAATTCATGATGCACCACGCCATTGCAATCGAAGAAAACAGTGAGCAAAACCTTCACATTTGACCGAACTTGACATGCTTTTCTCGGTCTCATTCTCTCTTCTGGACGCTTCCATTGGGATGATTGGACTTTGATTTCAATGTCATAGCCATACACCCATGATTCGTCACCAGTTATGACCTTTTTGAGGAAATCTGAATCGTCGTTGACGACGTTCAACAGCTCCTGAGCGATCTCCATGAGACGTCGTTTTTGCTCAAAATTTAGCAATTTTGGAACGATCTTCGCTGCCGCACGTTTCATGCCTAAAACATCCGTAAAAATTGCTTGGCATGAGCCGAACGATATACCAACATTATGAGCAACCTCTCTAATAGTGATTCCACGATTATCCAAAATCATTTTCTTCCCTGTTTCAATGTTTTCATCGCTTGTTGATGAGCTCGGGCGACCAGGACGAGCATCGTCATTGACATCTTCTCGGCCTTCCTTAAACCGGTTATACCACAATTGAACTTGTGTTCTGCTCATAGCAGAATCACCAAACGCCACAGTCAACATTCCAAATGTCCTTGCACATTTAATTTCATTTTTTACACACAACTTAATACAGTTTCTTTGATCGATCATTTTTTCGAATAGTAAAAAATCGAAGAGCACACCAAAAAGTGACTAACCTTTTTATCTGTCAAAAACAAACTGACAATCCAAAGTGGCTGATATTGTCAACATCTACAACAGACATGTGTACCAACATAACAGAGAAAAAAATGCGAAAATCGAATATACGTAACTCACGAAATTTGAAAATAACTGTTATTTTTTGATCACACCTCGTACTAGAGATTTGTAAGATGTTCTCCACATTCCTTTTAACTACATTGCAACAGTAATAAGCAAAGTTAACGTGGCCGTAATTAAATTATAGCTTTCTTTCCGCTGACCTTACACCGTATTTAGATAGTCGCCATTATTTCTACTCAGTTAAGTGTTAAGGACTACACAGGTTGATAATTAATTTATATTCAGTTGAAATATTCTGTTAAAATATGCGCCTACGTATCTCCTTGTGATGAAAATATTATATCTTTTTTTGGGTTGTAATTTATGAGGACATAATATTGATAGAAAAACGTCATATCAAAAGGAACGAAAGACTATTAAGAAGAGGAAAATGACGATTTTTTATGACAATTCATATAATCAATGATGCCTATTGGGTGCAATTGAACGGTGAGAGCTGTGGCCAGGAAGAAATTCAGACATCTTTCGTTTTTTATTTATTTATAATTTATACATTCTTTTGTCGAAGTTTCCTTGATTCTTTTTTTTCTTCTTTTTTTCCTTTTCCAAATCAAAGGATGTCACCAGAGTGGTTGGGCGGCAAAGGCAATTTATGGTGCTGATATTTTTTTTTTGCATCGGAATATTGTCATACTTTTAATGGGAAAACATATCACAGTGATGAATTTCCCCCACTGAAAGGTTTCGTTTTTTTTTATCACAGTCAGACCAGAAATAAAAAAAAAAAACAGCGAGCAGCGTTGAAGTGTTCTCCTTCATCCTGTCGAAGCATTCATCAAAAAATGGAAACTAATTTCCTGTCAGTTGTTTGCGGAATATTGCCACTCGTTCTCTCACTCTCTCCGTTTCTCCGTTTTGTTTTTTTTTTTTTTTTTTTGTTTTTTTTAACAACCAGCAACAATCATCCTTTTTGCCACCAACCAAAAGGGGGAAAAAATTCACATCAGAACTCATTCATGCGCAGATTTTATGATACCCGAACTCTCGAGAATCAACTATAAAATGCCATCAAATAAATTATTTATACAATTTATGTGTACGAGTATGTATGTGTGCAGCAGTATGTATGTGGCAGAGGACATGACACCTTTTCGCAGGATAATGGTGACAGGGATTTCGGGAGGAGTTGG
>JAHXMU010024300.1:0-13312 GCA_019455685.1 Philornis downsi
AATATTGGGTGGCAGAGTTTAAACAAGGCCGTACGAGCTGCCAAGACGAACACCGTTGTGAGGTGTCCACGCCAGTCACGGTTAAGGAAATCCACAAAATTGTACAGATTAACGGCCGACTGAAGGTGCTTGAGCTAGCTGAAATGATAGATTTCAAAAGGTCCTATACATCGTATATTGACCGATGATTTGAATAGAGAAAGCTGTGCGCAAGGTGGGTGCCGCGCTTGCTTCCAATAAATCAAAAACAACGATGTGGAGATGTTTCAATAGAGTGTTTAGCGATGTTGCACCGCAATAAAGCCTAATTTTTTCGTCGATTTATAACCATGGATGAGACAAGGGCCCAGCGCTTCACACCTGAGACAGAGGAACAGTCAAAGCTGTGGACTGAAATAGGAGAATCGTCCAAAAAGGCGAAGACAGTTCCATCTGCAGGCAAAGTCATGGCATCTGTTTTTTGGAATGAACAAGGGATTATTTTAATTGATTATCTTCAGAATGGAAAAACCATCAACGGCGAATATTATGCTTATTTATTGCAGCATTTTTGTGATGAAAATATGAAAAAAGGCCGTATTTGGCGAAAAAGCAAGTATTGTTTCATTAATACAATGCTATAGTTTACACATTCACTATTGAGATGGCCAAAGCTTATGAATTAAAATTCGAATTGCTACATCACGCACCTCATTCGTCAGATTTAGCTCCCTCGGGCCATTTCTTTTCAAACTTGAAAAAATGGCTCGGTGATAAAAGATTTGCCAGCAATGAAGATGTGGAGTCTGCGATTGATGGCTAGTTTAAGGAGTTTGACAATTCTCAAAATAAACCGGGTATAGAAGCTATAGAGTATTGGTTGAAAAAGTGTATCAAGCTTAAAGGAGATTATTTTGAAAAATAAAGAAAATTGTTCCCAACTTGTTTTTACTTTCTTTGTTAGGTCGGCTAGTCTTGGGACCGTTTTCGTTTACAAATGCAATGATGCAATTTTGAGCCAAATCGGGCACTGTTAAGGAATTAGATTTTAGTTAAAAAATACAAAACAATAACTTAAGGACGTGGATCTACAACCAGTATATCGGCCCACATCCTTTAGTTATTGTTTTGTATTTTTCATTTAAATTTGCAAAAATCCAAATTAAAGTTGGTTTAATCGGTTTATAGTAAGTTAAATAAGCAAAAGCTGGGAAAATGTTTAAATAAAGACCAGGATTTGAACACTCTCGGCATCACCTACTTTATTTGAATTAAATATATTCAACCGCTGTGTTGCAAAGTATTCAAACGGCTTTCTTGTTGCTAATCCGCACGTTAAAAATTGTGATTTTTTTTTATTAAATTAGATTCTACTTGGCATGGAAATCAAAAACTGATTTTATTGACTTTGTTCAGTTAGCGCAGAAAATAATGCCGGATTGGAACTAATTTTTTACAATTTGATCAGATTTTTCCAAATCAAAATATTGGGAAGATACAAATTTCATCCGAAAAATATTCATTACCCAAAACCAGACGGTATAATTGCCGATATCGTTATAATTCAATCATAAAAATTAATTTTACGATGACTTGAAAGTAATTTAATATCACATTTTCATTTTTAAACAATATTTGAATTTCACAAAAATATGTTACTTTCATTATAGAAGTATTGCTATTGAACAAGTAATAACCAAAACGCAATGTTACAAAATACTTTTTTTTATCATTTCTGTGACATGATTCATTCATATTTGTTGGTAAAAGTACCGACGAACGCATTGTCGAAATGCCAAGACAATGATCGATAACTGTTTTGAAAAGGCTCAAATGAGGGGTGCAATCTATAGTCGAGTGGTTGCTGATGATTTCGAAATTAACATAAAACAAATAAATAAATAATTGATTACATCAGATACATCACGAGGGAAATTATTAATGCTGTTGGTGGAAATTACAATCAAATACTCAAAACTACAAGACGAATATAGAATGGATCATAACAACGGCTACGAAGAAAACTATGCAATTCAATATTTTATATAAACAAAAGACTGATGGAAACAGAGATAAAATTATTTTATTTGCGTAACATTCCATGAAGTATTGCCACGCAAATTGATAACATCTCGGTATTGTTGAGCTGCCGCCATAGCAATGCTAACAAAAACTCTGATGAGGCAGAAGACCAGATGAATAAAGCGTGGATGATAAAAGAAGATTGATTTCACTTTAAGCCGCCGGATAGGAGTTTTCACAATACATACAATAAGATGTTAGTGGCAATATAAATGCCAGAAAAAATATGTTGATAGGCATGAAATTGGGAAAAAGAAAAAAGTATTTATGACTTTTGAAATGGTTGTGGATATGTCTACCAAAAGTAATACCCTTTTTGGGCTTAAATACACAACCTTGCCATAAAAAAGCTAAATTTCTGAAAGTGATAAAACGCTACTTAAAATTTATTGAATCCATCACTGTCATCTTTTCTCTCAACATGATGCATTTCGCTGAATGAAATTCACTGATAGAGAGTTTTCCTTTTATCGGCAAATACCGCTCAATACCGGAGAAAAGAACGATAGAAATTTGTCTTTTTTACAATTCAGTGTTGTTCATAAATATAGTCTTCCTTTATCAAGAGTTTTCAAAGCTGCCTGAAACTTCTCTGCACTTCGATTTTTTTTTTTTTTTTGAACTTGTTAAGACCTGCAAGCTCACATTTTTTTGGATCATAATCCGTTTAAGGTTTGGAAGAGGTCACGTTTCTTTTCGCCAACTGGATCCGCTTTTTTATTTTTTCCTTCAATCAGTCAAAAAGTACAACACAATAATCGATATTTATTCTTTATACAGATAACCAATGAATAGAATACCAGCGTAAACCCGAAATACGAAGGTCACAATCTTACTAGACGATTGTGGAGTTTTTGATGTCATTGCAGCCATTCACCACATAGTTTCCATTTAGCTGACACTGCAAAAATTGTTTTTTTTTTGTATCTTCTGCTTCTTGTAAATCCCTTTTTCTAATTATCGCAAATGCTTTTAGTATATTTTGATTACTTCTGACTCACATCATCATCTGACATCATCGGTGATTGTACGACCTCGTTTAAGATCAAAAACCTAAGAAAAAATTACCACTTTCGATAAAGATTTACCATATTAACTCTTTTACCGAGATTAAGCGGTATTTTCTCTCAACAAACCGCAATGTTTAATCATATCCTAAAATCATGTACAGAAATTCCTCTTTTTTCCTCACTATGTATACAAAAAGCAGTCGTTTAAAACACCATAACTCAAATACAAATGATCAAAATGAAACTTTAGTAGCCGTCATTTGAAAGTTGCAGCTTTACAAAAACTACAGTGTAGCTGATGATGATGCTACCAAGGTTATCTTTAAAGATGATGAAAGGACGTTTTCCTTCCAGGATTAAGCATTCCAATGTAATTGACACAATTCTTACTGCACATGCGTTACATTGAAGGCTTTGCTTAGCACAGTTAGAATGATCTGATTTAGGCTTTGTTCGATAACTTGTTGCCATTTTGAAAGTAATTCCATTATACCTCTCTCATAGAAATCGTCGTCCTTACTGGCAAAAAATGGGAAAGCCGATTTTCACAAGCTTTTCTTGAGACGATCTTTTTACTAGCAAAATCATTTGTGAATAAATGATAATCACTTGGTGCCAGGTCCGGACTATTAAATGCGTAAAAACGATCCGAGTCACTCTCTCCTATTAGCCAACTCATAGTAGATGATGATTCTCTGCAAATCTCCAAAGACGCAACAATCAATTCCTTCTGGGTCACTTTTAATGTTGCCGTAAGTGCCTCACTTCTCATCAACATTCCCTCAGAGAGTGCATCTTTGGCATTAAAATTACCAAAATAGAATCGTCGAAAACAAAACTGCGCATTATTGGGTGTTACAGTACCAGGAATATAAATAATATTCGCATTCGCAGTCACCTGGCTTGCGTTTTCGCCTTTATCGAAAAAAGAACTATGCAATATGGCTTATTTTATCATTGCTGATACTAAGTATTGGATACAAAATCTTATTTTTCTAATCCCATCCAGCGTAGCTCGATCGCATTTATAAAGCGCGAGATCCAGGTTATTAAGGTTGCCTATTAGATATCATTGTATAATTTTTCCAAATCCTCTCAAAGTGGAACATCCCCTCAATAGGGTCATTGAAATATTAAATTGTTAATCCTCCCATATGCACATTCGTACGAGAATACCGCTGTAATGCTGTAATGATCTTTGTGGCATTTGACAAACGACTTAGGAATTTATCGATCCATCCAAAATCGTACAACACTTCTCGGCGATGGATAGCAACGCTGACACCAAAATGTTTTTAACTTTTAAAAACTTCCCTACGAATGAGGTCCGCAATAGAAAATTTTCTGTCGAAACGCAATAATACAACTTGATTCTGTTCCTGTGGCATCATTACCGGTTTCCACTATTTTGTGTACTGTGAGAAAAATCTAGAAAATAAATGTCTCCGTACCACTACTAAAATCTAAAAAGGACTCTTTGTTGCACATTATTACATTCCAAGCTATCGTGAATACTTCGTTATTCTGAAGTACTCTCCAGTCCTTGCTTTTGCTCACATTTGACAGATAAATATAGGTTTTACGACGAAAATACACATATAATAAATGACTTTATTCCTGGGTGACAAATAGACCGGTTTGTTATTATTTGCTTTTGTTTTTATTTGTTGTTTTCTTTAGTTTGCTTTCTGCTTTGCAGTTGATGCAATACATTTTTGTCATTTTATCCGTCTGCGCTGCTGTAAAATTTATTCAAGTTTTTGTTTTTTTTTGTTTTGTCGTTCAAGTGGCTCTGTATGTTTGTCCAACAACATTTACCTCTCGTGTTGTACTGTGAGTTTTTGACATTTCTTTTCATTTTTTGCGCTGACATCATTTATAACCACAATAAACGCCTTCTTATCATTTATAACTTTAAGGATGCGATGCTCGTTTTTCTTTCTCTATTGTTCGCAGAAGATTCTAAAGAGGTTGTTCGCCTTGATGTCTGGGAATTATGAGTAGGATATGGAAAGACTTCAAGTTGACAGGTGGGATTTTATTTATGAGCCATAAATGGAATTAATTAATGCACAAGATGTAGAGGAGCCGTAAGATATTTCAATTGCATTCCATATTTTGTTTGCAAGTCAGCACCAGTTTTTGACAGTATTTTTTCCGCGAAATTCTGAAGTGAAGGCTTTTTTACAGCTTCTTGAGTAAGACACATCAAAAATACTGTTGAGGGAAAGAGGAGTTGCCTTGGTTGTGATTTTACATAGACGGCGTCTCATATGCAGTCGAATTGATGCGTTGCAAAATAGAAGATTACTTCTTTGTGGTTGCAAAGAAACTACACGTTCATAAACTAGCTAAATTTATTGTAAGCTTATCATGCTCTTTAGATGAACTTAGTGCACCCCCACACAGTTACACAGAAATTACATTAATTTCACATATGTAGATAGAGACACTGAGTCGAAATCTTCGTTAATTTAATGCATATTGAAATGAGCCTAATCATCACTTTATCTTTGGTAACGATTTTTACTTAACCATCAATTTTAATAAATTTAATAACTGGAAGTTGGAAATATACAAATGCAAATTCTTTGCAAATGAAAAATATCGCACGTAAACATGAAATTTCTCAGAAAAATTGAGGCAAGGATAACACCTGGAGATTCTCAAAGTTGTTAAGAACTTATTAAATTACAATTCTCTCATAATAATATTAATAAGCGGACAAGTGCAAAGCTGAACATACACCCATCACTGTGGAATTCAATCCACAGTGTCGTGGACGATGTACCGTGTAATATATCGACTTTGTCGGGTTTTAATGAACATTTTTTTAGTATTTTTCAATAACGATGCCCACAAGGTCACTTAAAAAGTTTTCCGGTATACTTCAACTACCATCACCATTTCTCCGATTCGCGCCGCCTGTGATTTTTGTCAGATAAGGGGACACATCAGAAGCAACCTCTTATAATCTATATAGGTATACGAAAAAATAAGTACACCTGTTTGTTTTTGCTTTATGTTTAATTTTAGTGTATTTAAATAACTTCAATATGGTAATGCCTTTGAAAGTAAAAACAAAACTGGGGCTTCCCGTTGTTTTCATTGTTAGTTAGTTTTGTTCAGGTGTGATTTCAGTACTTGGTCAAAATAATAAGTACGTTGCTCAATTCTTTAATATTTTTTTGGCCCTTTTGGAAAGGCTAATTATTTTACTGTTGCTTATCTTTATCCATAACATAATACTCGTATATAGTAAAAAAATCAGCCATGGGTCGAAAAAGTCATTGTTCTCCGGAGGAGACAATGACTAGAATAAGAAGACTAAGAGAAAGGGAAAAAAGTCTTCGTTCTATACCAGAAACTATGAATCGGTCGCTATTTTTGGTACAAAATGCTTTAAAGCCTAAACAGCCCATCGAAACTTGCGGAGTAGTCATTATACACTTTTTCGCACAATTCATTCCTATTTAAAACTATTTCAACCCATTTCAAAAATTTGATTTTCGAAATTTATCATAACCAAATCGAGATTTGAGACAGTGTTGGCAAACCCTCAACTTTTGACACGATGCAAGTTTTTTTTCCTGAAAGTCCATATTTTTCCCCATACATCATATTCCCCCAAACGCATCAGAAGTTTCGGAGATCCTTAATTATTAATATTTTTTCGTGCTACAAACCATTGTGCGACACAACGGGGAATATACGTATCGAATTAAGTTCAAAAACTGACGTTCGGAATAGTCATTAAAAATAGTGAAACGTGTCCCGTTCATACGTTTTTTTACATTTTATGACAGTTTGAGCGAAGAACGGAGTATAAAATTTTTTAATCTGTATTGCAAAATTCAGCGTTCGAAGAAGAATGTGTTTCGTACGATTAGAGCAACATGTAAACAACACAACGGTTTGGTGTGATTGATGGGCTGGTATAATAAGTTCGCCGAAGATGAATCAGGTTGAAACGTAACTTTGAATGGCGTCTGTTACCACGGTATGATAACGACACTATTTGCCACACGGCCGGTGAAATTGTAGCATTATTGGGAAAACATTAATGTATATAATTATTTTCATGCTTCGGACCGATGAATGCACTGTCTATATCACAAAATATCACATCTCTAGACTTTTCCATTTTGGGTCCACATAAAATTCAATGCCCACATGGATAAGACGGCTAAGATTAGGGAATTTGAGAAGTCAGACGTTTTTTGTTTCGTTAACTAAATGCCAGACCAATTTCAGAATGAACCATGTTGGACGAAGTTAAAGTCAACAGTTGGAAGAATTAATCTTTAAAAAATTAATGAAAATAATGGTTCTTTTGAAAAATTTGTATATGAATGAACTACATGGTATTTAAATTTAAGTAAATAGTTGACGCCATAATTTCAATATTTAATGTAATTTTCGTATAATACATCTCCCATAAAGGAGAAAATGACTTTCGCGTAACTCAATTTGTACCAACCTGAATATTTAACATATCCAACTATACTGCATGAATTAAAACATCCAAAGGATAACATTTTCAAGTTGCAAATACGGTTCTTAAACAATAAATCTCATTCACAGCCACTCAGTATAAAAATAACTGTCTGAAATTTCATTCGTTGTGTAGGTGGGACCTACAACAGCTTCCCATAACATTCCAAGTTTTTAAACAGTGTTTTCAAAGGTTTTTTAATGTCAAGGTTTACGCCTACAAAAATATCACTCCTGGCGACCTCTTAATTAGGGAATTGTTTGCCATACAGCAATATAAATAAATACATTATTATCCCAGGCTTCAACGAGACATTTCAAATTTGTATCCAATCCGGCTATTGAAATCTATTTTAAGCCCAAACGAGACATATAATTTTACATTCCTGTGATACACACACACTTAAACAGATCCAAAAGGCCCTCTGCCAAAACCACAGTTAAACCCATGAACAGTAATCACAAAATGTAGAAAAAAAAAAACGACAAAATTGTTTTCTCACATTTCACTAATGATTTCAAATAAAGATATAAACCCACTACTCATGCATTGACTTTATAAGAAACCAAACCTTTTCCCAACCCAAATTCATTCAATTGTTATTCACAACAGGTAAGGTCCCATTACCAGCTGATTTATCTACGAAAGACAAGTATACAAAGCATTTTTGGGGACCCATTTCCTCTGTAACCCTTCTTGAATTTATGGATATCTATTTTCATTGAATAAAAAACGACATCAAATGTTGAGCTAAAACACAACTACACAACCAAACTCGCTCGATAAACTCTGGAAAACGTAGTATCAATTAACTGATCATCAGCAACAACGCTGGTGGCAGAGTTGACACCTTTAAACTAAAACATACAACACGAAATACTACAACGCTTCGAACAAAGGGGGACCCAGTGAAAGAAGCAACAACATCAAAAACACCTCCTCCTTCTTCTTGTTCTCCATAGTGTTGAGATGTCAATACAGTTCAAAAGCAAACGATAAAAAATAATTCTAAAGCAATGGTGCGGGTATTCACGTAGAATTCTAAACAATTTTGTATGAATTCAAACCAACCCCATTTATGCCTAAAGTTAGGCCGGATAAAAAAAAAACAGGAATCCAAAATAAAAATGTGGAAAATCTGAAGCACCAACACGACAGCCTACTATGTATTCTGTTGTTGTTGTTGTTATGGTTGTTTCTCTGAAAAGTGGTCATTAAAAACGACGACATTTACTACTAAATTCCACACTCAAACATGTGTAAGCATCACACTTCGCAAGCAGCCATCGTCATAAGAATCGGAACTGAAATCAGAATCAACATCAACATGAGCATAAGTATCATTGTGTTGGACGTGCGAGGAGGCTTTAGGCAGTAAAGTGTCGCATCGTTTAGTGAATGTGTAGTAGTAGCTGTGACAACGACTAAAACACAGCCATGGACAGCGTAGGTTAACACAATCCACAAAACGTATGTTGCACTGTGGGGCAAGCAAATTGCTGCTTATAGTCTTGATAGTTTCTGGTATTTCAAATAATGTTTTGGTGTCTTACCTCAGCAATAAGATTTTCGCGGTATAGAAGACGAATTAGAAAGGATGATGTTTGGTTTAAGGGTCTTACCCAAATAGACCCTACGAAAGCGATTCGAAAACCAGTAATGCCAAAAATTTGAAAAAAATTTATTTTTGTAAAAAGTGGCAACCTTACAAAATATATGTTTCAAGTTTTAAGGCGCCACGTTGTTTCGTATTTTTTTTTTTTTTTTGAGCCATCAAAAGTGAACGATCTCGGCGAATTTATAAACGTGGAAAAAAATCGTCACCGTTATGTAATTCAATATTTTCATTTGTAAGGTTTCAGTTCAACTAATTAAAGCCGATCTAGATCCTACTCCGCAGGAGTCTGCTCCTTCATTTACGGCTGTAAAATGTTTGGTAGTAGAGTTTAAACGAAGCCGTACGAGCTGCCAAGACAAAACACCGTAGTGGTCGACCAGTTGAGATGGCCATGCCAGAAAATCCACAAACTACTAATGGATGATCGTCGGCTGAAGGTGCGTGAGCTAGATGAAATGATAAGCATTTCAGAAAGTGGTATACATTGTACAGGGTGGGCCATAAGGGTGTTGGCGGTTTAAATATTCAATTAAAAAAAAACTACGAAACATAAAAAAAATATATTTGTATTTTTAAAAAGTAGAAGCATGGGAATTTTTAAGACTTAAAAATAATGTTGTCCAAATGGCTTCCCTCGGCTGCTTGACACTCTTGGAACCGAAGTCGCAAATTTTGGAAAACTCGTTGAAAAGTTGTTCTCGGTATTTTGTTACTTTCCTGAATAATGTTCCTCTTCAACTGCTCTAAATTGGTCGGATTATTCTCGTAGACTACCGATTTGAGGTAGCCCCATAGAAAATAATCGCATGGAAAGAGATCGGGGCTACGAGGGGGCCATTCAATATCCCCCCTTTTCGTAATGAGTTTTCCAGGAAAAACATTTTTCAGCAGCTCTATGGATACCCTAGCCGTATGACATGTGGCCCCATCCTGTTGAAACCACATCCTCGAGGTATTGCCTTGAAGTTCTTGCAAAGCTGACATCATCGCATGCCCTCTTTCCTCAAAAAAGTATGGTCCAATAATACCGGTTGACGTTATCCCAGCCCACACGACAAGCTTAGGGCTGTGAAGTGGACGTTCATGCAAGCGTCGGCGATTAGTCTCGGACCAGAACCGACAATTTTGCTTGTTCACATGGCCATTAAGGAGAAAATTTGCCTCATCACTAAAAATCACGTTGTTGAAAAAGTTGAACCGCTCTAGCATCAAAAGTTAAGTCGGTTATTGGCATCATCGGGTTTTAATTCTTGGACTATCTGAATCTTATAAGCCTTCAAATGCAAATCACGTTTCAAAATTCGTCGTAAAGTTGTTCTTTTGACATCCAAAGACTGACTTCTCTTACGTATTCACTGTTGCGGATTTCGCTGAACTGAAACACGAACACGCTCCACAATGTCGGCTGATCTTGCAGAAACTGGGCGACCACGAACCGTAATTGGTACTGTTGAGCCGGTTGTTTCGAACATTCTGATCCCTTTTCGTATCACATTGGCGCTTGGAATTTCACTTAAATCGTGTAAACCGTGTTCATGCCGATACAAACGTCGTGCAGTAATCACTGATTTATTGTTTTCGTAATACGCTCGGACACAAACGCCATGCCTACAACTGGAGCGGTGCCATCAAAAAGAACTTTCGCCTTATAAATGTATAGAAACGATCAATGACATAAAACGTTTTGAGCCTCAAGTAGGTATTTGTTGTTTTTATAAAGGGACTTAGAATCCTCATGGTCTACATTTTTTTCAAGTACAAAGGATTACCTACTCATTTTAAAATGCCCGGTAAGGATGTTTGAAAAAATATTCTGCTTATATATAAATATATTAAAACAACACGTTAGTTGATCTTCAAAACGCAAATTAATTATTATTTATTATATCATCTTCGAAGTAGCTCCCTTCAGAAACAATATATTTATACAACAAAAAATCCAATTATTAAAAAATTTTTCAAACATGTTTCCCGAAAAGAGTCCAATTCTTGCTTCGAATTGTCTTTTTCTTCTTCCCCTTTTCTTCTATCGATTGAAAAAGAATACCGTGAGGTAGTAATTTGAATTTCGGGAGAAAAAGAAAGTCAGTCGTTAGATAATATTTGTTGGGTTTTTGTCAGAAAATTCTCCACAATGAGATGATGCATTATCGTGGTGCCAAATGCAAGAGTTATCCTCCCACAAAACTGACTTTTTCGATAAACGTAACGCCCATATAATGTTCCTTTTTACCTTTTGGTAAGAATTCCGAGTGCACAATACCACGTAAATCAAAGAAAACAATCGACATTACCCTGACTTTCGATCAACTTTGACATGCTATTTTCGGTATTTTTGTTCAGTATTGTCTAGCATTTCGTCATGGAAAGACCGACTGAAGCTCGTGATCTTGATTTCTTTTGATTCCAACAAGGCGCCATCGCAGACCCCTGAATTCATGTGAATTTATCTAGAGTTTTCCTTTGTAACTGCGCAAAGTTCATACTCTATTTGAAAATGCTGGCCACAATTGAGGAATTGGAAGTCAATATTGCTCGCGATAACCGAATTTCTCGAGCGCGTCATCGAAAATTACAGCCCCAGAGTGGATATGATCTTTAAGCTAAAAGTGAAAAGGATTTTGGTATGATTGTAAAGATTATCCGAATAAATTGAATTTTTTTTTTATTTAACGTGGCTTAAGAAAAGCAATCTGTTAGTAAACCAAAGTTGAAGTGGCATTTCGTTACAGACAAGGATGTATTACGTGAACTTAACTGATATGATATAACAGTATATTCGATATGAAGACTAACTGAATATATATTTAAGGAGAACATATGTATATTTCTCATCCACCTGATTCTATTTTATAACTTACTATGAGACACTTGATCGGACGATCGTAAAATTTTTTGTTGCCCCTCAGAATTATAAAACCACTCTATTTCTTTAAAATAATATTTTGCTTCAGCAACGACTTCCTTTTTCAACTCAAATCTTAGTAAATGCTTTGTTCATAAAGCGAGTATTTCTACATAATCTTTTGATCAATATAATTTTTCACTGAAATATGTTTTCTTTCTTTACGTTCAGTAGACATGCTGAGTACATGGAAATTGAAGCCATTAAATGTTTACGTATTTAAGTTAGCATATGCTATTTAATAGCTCGGTATTATATGCAATGCTAAGACATTTATGCTGCAATGTTCCAGCGGCGGAGAGCTTGAGCTGGAAGGCCTTCGCCTTAATTTCCATTTCGCCCTAAAAGTGGCTGTAAACTAAAACTCCCTTGATATAGAGTATTTAGGAACAATTTAAGAACATTTTTCTTAATGTTACAATAGAAAATTTTCCAATTATTTACAATTTATAAATGTAGGAAGATCATAACGTATATAGATTGATCATACATTTTTTATAATAATGGAATTC
Source organism: Philornis downsi (assembly GCA_019455685.1). Lineage (NCBI taxonomy): Eukaryota > Metazoa > Arthropoda > Insecta > Diptera > Muscidae > Philornis > Philornis downsi. The sequence goes on from JAHXMU010024300.1 coordinate 12,602, forward strand.
TTTTTGATAATAGAATTAAATGGAAAAATTCAATTTCTTTTGGTTCATTTTGGTTTCATTGGAAAGAACAAACAGATATTTATGGAACACGAATTCATTTGAAAGCAGATCCAATTTCGCAAAACCTTGTTGGTGGTTTCTGGTTCCATCTCACGAATCTTCGTCCAAGTATCTGGATTGGTTTTAGTTATCCGCATAGCACCGATCTAACGACTAACTGACATCGACAAGACAGCTGATAGATAGATTATTTAATGGGTTGTATGACACGCTGCACCACTCAAGGTAATATCCTCACGTTTGGTCCACAAAAAAAAGCGAGAACAAAATTATGGCTCCGTAGATCTTACCATTTTACCCGTTTCCAGGCAACCAAGTGGGAGTTTTCAAACGAGGCAATTTTATTTATGAATGGTGTTTTTCCTTAAATTCATAACTAAATCCAGCCATCCGACATAACAAATCAACATTCTTAGATTGAGCCGCACAACTCCTGCCACAGGAGGGACATTCTTGTTGATGCTCAATGTACGACGGAGGTATAGTGAGTGTGTCTGGTAAGTTAGTCTCACGCGGTAGGCGCTTTATTTCGGCTAAAACTTCTTCATTCGAGAAATAAGTTCATAGAATTTTCCAACTTTATTGAAGCGAAAAGCACCTCATGTATCTCAAAAGTAGGCATATCTTTGGATGGCTCTTTATTGTTGGAAA
>JAHXMU010024308.1:0-14528 GCA_019455685.1 Philornis downsi
AAATTTTTATTTTTTTCTTTGATTTTTTTTTAAAAAACATGGGTCCGTCGAATATGGGCAACCCGTATATGCTAATTTACTTATATGCAATTATATGTTTTGGAATATGTTCAGTTAAAGCCTAATTATATGTATATAACTAGAGTATTAAAGTAATCATTGTACAGTATGATTATTAAGTACAGAGCAGGGAAGTCATTACTATATCACATAAGTATACCACAGGTATAAAACGCAATGTGGCTCGACTACTCTGAAAGATTTGAATTGTTTTCAAAATCTCAATCGCGAAAACGTCGCTGAGAATAAGTTAGAACGAGTCAATACTTGCCCACATTCTTAAAACGCATTATAACTGGCGATGAGGCATGGATTTACAAGTTGGACATGCAAATAGGTCAACAAGATTCGGAATGGCGCCATCCACCTGAGTCCGATCAAAACTGACTGCTTTCTTTGATCACTTGGAATTCTTATCAAGTGGTCAGACGGTAAATAAAGAATATCATCTGGACCGAGTCAATGCTTGTTTTTAGTTTTAAATATGAATCAGAAACAAATTTCCAGTATACTGTAAATAAACCAAGAACGTTTGTTTTTTAATTTATAGTAGATAGCTTTGTCTATAGTTCCCTTAGTTTGTAGTTCTTAATCCGGTTCAATATCGTTTTTCTATTAAAACATCTATATTTTAATTTATAGTTATTCGTCAATACTCGTATTAACTATAAATTTAAAAACAAACATAATATATAGAAAGCACATTGTCAAGTCTTTCATTTAGCTATATGACATTTGTGCCAACAAGAACTTCTGTGCAATTATGTTCAATGCATGGACAAGAACTTGTGATAATTGACTTGTGCTCTTCGTTGACAATATTTTCGTAACGGTGAGCAAAACTTCTCAATTGTTTTGTGAAGTTATAGACCAAAATACCATCTTCAGCGCCCTTAACTATTTGTGCTTTCTCGAATATCATCGCCACATTGAACATCATCGACAAATAGTTAAGGGCGCTGAAGATGGTATTTTGGCGAATACCGAAATAGCTATCCGTTCCGTTTTCAAATGACATTTCTATTAGCAATAATATATAATTGTTACTTGAAAAATTTTATATTATTGCATCTATAACAATTATATATTATTGCTAATAGAAAAATGATATTGAACTAGATTAAGAACTGAAATCATGAACTGAGAATAGCAAAGCCGAAACGATAAGGTCCCTGATTTGCCCGAAATTCCTAAGCGGAAGGCAAAAGTACGAGAAGTGAAGGTATTTATAAGTCAGTTCACTTGACTGATATTTATGTACTGATTGACTCATTAGCGGTTTCCTCAAGAGCACTTAATTTTATGAAATCTTCTCTGGTGCCAGCAGTTTGAAAAAGTTATTTCGGTGAAGTATTTTTGGAGAGAAACCTAATTCTCTTGCTACTTTTATAATGTTCCACATAATATAGTTAACATTCTGGAAATAAACTGAGCCAGGGAGTTGTCAAATATTCTCTACGCTGAAAACCCCAAAGAGCCATAATTTACGAATTCTGCATGTATTATTTTTGGAGGCGGTCCAATACTAGCCGACTTGACGTATAGATGGTGCCAGTAGTTTGAGACAAGTTATTTTGGTGAAAAGAGACAACCAAATATATGTTTGAAGTCCCAAGGCGTAATGCGTGTACATAAATATGTATTTAACTAGCAAAGACGCAAACCACATTTGCCCACCACACCTCTGTTATCGAGATAACAGTGTTCTGTTAAAATGATTAAGGTTGGAGCACAGGTAAAAACACTAATAATAACGGATCTGTGCACAATAAAATGCAGAAACATTGATATCGTTCAGAACACAAACCAAACTCATAATATATATTTAACAAATTCCTCGAAATACAACAGGGCTGTCGAAAAAGATGACATAAAAATATCACTATCTGCAGAAATATTTACCAATTTTTACCAAATAGAGAACTTTCCGCCAAAGAAACGTACACCCAACAAAAGCTTTTTGGAAGCGCTTTCAGAATTTGTACAATTTTAGATTTTCTATTCCACATCTTAGAACAACATTTTGTTCTACTACGCCCAAATGAAGCATTCTCAGCCGATAAAATATATACCGGTTGAAAGCCCTTGAGAAGTGCTACTAGAAACCACTATCCCCATATTACAGAAGGTTTTCAGAGCAGCGAAATATAAAAAACATTTTCTCAAATACGAAAATATATTTTGTCCCACTATGACCAAGTGCAGCAATCTCCGCCAACGAAATGTATACCCAGCAATAGCTTTCTGAAAGCGCTTTCAGAATTTGTGCCCCACAAGTTTCGGCTGATTTTTAGAAATCCGCAATTTCAGATTTTCTATTTAACATCCCATAACAACATTTTGTTCCACTGTGGCCAATTGAAGTGTCCCTGCCAGACTCGGGGAGGAAAATCCACAAATGGTATTGGATGATCGTCGGCTGAAGGTGCGTGAGCTAGCTGAAATGATAGGCATTTTAAAAAGTGCTATACATCCTCTATTGACCGAAGACTTGAAATTGAGAAAGCTGTGCGCAAGATGGGTGCCGCGCTTGCTTCCTATAGAGAATACACAACGTCGTGAATATATGTATATTTCTGTAAAGTGTTCGGCGATGTTTTATTGCAATAAACCAGAATTTTTTCATCGATTTATAACCATAGGCGAGACATGGGTCTACCACTTCATACCTGAGACAAAAGAACAGTCAAAGCAGTGGACTGGGATGGAAAATCGTGTCCAAAGAAAGCGAAGATGGTCCCATCTGCAATCAAGATCATGGTGTCTGTTGCTTGGGGTGCGCATGGGATTATTTTTATTGATTATCTTTAGAAAGGAAAAACCATCAATGGCGAATATTATGTTTATTTTTTGCAGCGTTTGGGTGATTAAATTATGGAGCGAGTGCCGTATTTGGTGAAATAGAAAGTGTTGTCTCATCAAGACAACGCTCCAGTTCGCACATCCTCTATTGCGATAGCCAAAATTAATGAATTAGAACTTTCGAATTGTTTCACCATGCACCTTATTCGCCACATTTAGCTCCATAGGACTATTTTCAATTTCCTAACTTGAAAAAGATGATCGGTGGTAAAAGATTTGCCAACAATGAAGAGGTGGAGTTTGCTTCGGTGGAGTAGATATCTTATTTAAGGAGTTTGAGTTCTCATTGTAAGGAGAGGAGTTCTTACTACAAACTGGTACAAAAGCTATTGAATGTCGCTGGAAAAAATGTATCGTGCTTAAAGGAGATTGTATCGTATGTTCCAATTATTTCGCTTTTGGTTGAATCTCATTATAAAAATATTTATGTAGTACCTTTAAAAAAGCACGACATTGACAGCACTGAATTAATTTAAAGATTTCTTGAATTCATTTCGAACAGAAAAATTTTATATTTTCACTATTTTATATTCCAATTTGTCATTTAATGACAAATTGCCTTTTACCTTTTATTTAACATTTTACCAAATCTCTCCAAAATCTGATTATTATCGTTTTATACTTTACCCCATCATCAATCATTTTGAATCATTATCATCTACATTATCGTAAATAGTTTTACATACAAATTTCCTAAAAATTACTTAAATGCGATGGTGCAATTCGATACAATCAATTAATTTTCATGCCACCCATAAATGCAAAACAACAGCAACAACAACAGCAATTTCAAAATGTTACACTCACCTACAAGTGCAGTCGCCACCCAAAGCATTCGAGCATTTTCACTTTACTCCTCAATCCTTGAGGCTAATTTATCATAGATTTCTTAGCTTAACTATAATTAAAATCGAATGTAAAAAGGAGTGAGGGTGAGTGAGAGAGAGAGAGAGAGAGGCAAAAGTAGAGGGGAAACTGAATCGAGAGGAGTTACATGACAACTTTACACATGTAATAAACCACACAATCAACTGCTAATTGGCGTTTGACACTCAGATGAAAAGATAAATATCTCTGTGGTTGGCTGACAGTCAGTTGCTCTTAACTATTCCTTACTTTGTTCAAGTCATCATCATCATCATCATTATGGTCTAACAGGAGGGTATAGATTGCAACGATCTATGCAGGAGAAAAGCTTTATAAGATTCCATTCCAAAAACCAGAAACCTCTTAAAGATCTGATATGAATGATAAGTGATCACCAGTTTGTGTCGTCGGGTGGTTATGGACAAAGCTATTATATTTGTAATGACGTTTTTCTTTCCTCCCAGCTTTTTCGCAAATATTCCACTTTGCGGCTAAAACAACTTTAAAATTAGAAATGAATTTCATTTAATCGATATGAGTTGTGGTCCAGCGTATGACCTGAAGACAGAAATTTCAATAAAAAGAAGCTCCTTGTTGTCTAGAAAATATGTGAGCAAATTTTATGATTTCATGTAAATCATAGTTAATATGATGCTCATTATGGCCTATGAGAGAAAATATCACATAAATACTGATCATGGTGAGAAAAATCCAGTCGATAGATAGATTTAGATTTAATATTTAATCCTGCGAAACTGGAAAAACTATTCAGCAGATGGTGATTGGTGATTTCTTTTGGCTTCTTTTACATATTTTTGTTTAAACGCGGAAAGCAGATATTTATTTAAGGCGATAATTCAATGATTATCATTAACTTTATAAAAATTATTTCATGTAAAAGCTGACCAAGAGGAAATTGTAAGCGAATTGGGAGAGATGTCGAATTTTTCCAGCATTTGATCATACACCTGAATCACTACCTTTTTATAATTTTTTTTTACCTTCATTTCATAAGTCGGTGGAGAATGGTGAAATAGCATTCGTGTAATTGTATGATGACATGATGTTAGAAAATCGGAAATATTGTATAATATTTTATATGAGGTAATTTATTAGGCACAGTTTCACAATGCCATCAGTGTGGTAAACAAATTTCTGGCTAGAAACTCTACAAATATCATCAAACAACCACCATATTTATCTGACAAGGCTCCGGCTGACTTTTTGCTCCTTTCAGAACTCAAATTACCACTTCAAGGGAAAAGTTCTCAGCCGATAGAAAGCAGTAAAGAGAATTCGCTGCAAGAACTGAAGTATTTTCCGAAAAATAAGTTTGAAAAATGTTTTGATGATTGTATTACTCACGGCATCCTTCTTGCGCACAGCTTTCTCATTTTTAAATCTTCGGTCAATATACGATGTATAGTACTTTTTGAAATGCTCATCATTTCAGCTAGCTCATGTACCTTCAGCCGACTATTATTCAATACCTTTTGTGGATTTTTTTTAACCGAGTCTAGCATGGACACCTCAATCGGTCGATTAAACGAACACCGTCGTCTTAGCAGCTCGTACGGCCACGTTTAAATTCTGCTACTCAATATTTTATGGTCGCAAACGAAGTACTGTAGTTAATACGTACAGTTTCACAATGTCATCTTTATTGTGAACAAATTTCTGGCTAGAAACTCTACATGTATCATTGAACAATCACCATATTTATCCGACAAAGCTCCGGCTAACTTTTTGCTCTTTTCAAAACTTAAATTACTACTTTAAGGGAAAAGTTTTCAGACGATAGAAAACAGAATTCGCTGCAAGAAGTGAAGAATATTCCAAAAAATAAGTTTGAAAAATGTTTTGATGATTGTATTATTCGTTGGCAGAAGTATGTTACTTCGAAAGGAGCCCGCTTTGAAGGCGAGTTATTAAAATAATAATAAATAATTGTGAGATTTGTTGACCAAATTCCACTTCTTTCAAAATTTCACATCTAAATTCCACTTTATATCTTCACCGGACACGGCTCCGGCTGACTTTTTACTCTTTTCCAAACTCAAATTACCACTTCGTGGTAACCGTTTTCAGTCGACAGAAGAAATAAAATAGAATTCAAAGCGAAAACCGCAGAATATGCGTTCGAAAGAGGTTTTGATGATTGTATTATTCGTTATCAATAAATGTATTATAAGTGCATGTTGATGGGGTTGTACTTTGAAGGCGATAAAATAAATTTGAATGAATAACAAATATTTAGGCTTTTATTGACCAGATCCCGTCACTTTTCTGACAGAATGTTTACCATCTTTTCCGTGAAAAAGGATATCTGCATATAATTTATGGCTTTGATCGAAATATTTATAAGAAGCGGTAAAATAAGAAGCAAATCTGCAAATCAATGCTGCTGAAACTTTTCTTTAAATTCAATGGTGTAAAACAATTTCGAATTTAATAATTTCTTACTTTGAATTCTTTGGATTTGTTAATTACTAGAGCGGTCATAAAACTAACCGACCTAACAAAGAAGACAAAAAAAAATTAGAAAATTTTTCTTTATTTTCCAATATAATCTGCTTTTAGCTCGATACACTTTTTCCAGCGATACTCAATGCCTTCTATATCCTGTTTATAGTAAGAAATGTCTAACTCCTTAAAATAGTCATCAATCGCAGACTCCACCTCTTCATTGTTGGCAAATCTTTTACCACCGAGCCATTTTTTTCAAGTTTGGAAATAGAAAATAATCCGAGGGATCTAAATCTGACCAATAAGGCGCGTGATGAAGCAATTCGAACTTTAATTCATTAATTTCAGCCATCGCAGTAGTGATTATGTGAACCTTTTCGACGAATGCGGCCTTTTTCCATAATTTCATCACCTAAATGCTGCAATAAATCAGTATAATATTCGCCGTTGATTCGTTTTTTTCCTTTCTGAAGATAATCAATAAAAATAATCCCATGCGCATCCCAAACAGCAGACGCCATGACCTTGCCTGCAGATGGAAACGTCTTCGCTTTCTTTGGACATGATTCCCCCATCCCAGTTCACTGCTTTGACTGTTTCTTTGTCTCAGGTATGAAGTGGTAGACCTATCCGCGGTTATAAATCGAAACAAAAATTTGGTGCATTGCGGTGAAACATCGCCAAACACTCTACTGAAACATCTTGACGACGCCGTTTTTGCTCTACTGCGCACAGCTTTCTCATCTTCAAGTCTTCGGCCAATATGCCATGTATAGTACTTTTTGAAATGCTATTCATTTCAGCTAACTCACGAACCTTAAGCCGACTATCATCCAACAACCTTACGGACTCCAGACAATTGGGAGTCCGTGAGTATGCTTCTAGACACTTGCAAGTTTCTACTGCGAGATAGAGCATATTTAGCAGCAAATGATAGGTGGGGTCTCACCTAGATCTGAAGCGTTCACACTCACTGCTGTCACTATCAAGACCTGACATCTTATTACTTGTATCCGTCATGACGTCATGATTGGAGGATATGCATTAGGACTGAAGGTTGCGACTTGTGACAACTACAAGAGCTGTAGGGATGACGAGGAGAAGGAGTACATATAACACCTCCCCTGCAATTGCCCCAGCCTGGTGAACAGGCGCTCTTATTTCTTAAGAGGCCTAAAAGATCTGAACGATATAGATATTGCCCAACTTAAGAGCTTTTGAGGCGCTCAGGATAATTGATGGTATCACACTGCCACACTGATCTAACCTATCATCCAATACCGTTTGTGAATTTTCTTAACCGTGTCTGGCGTGGGCACCTAAATTGGTCGATTAAACGAACACCGTCGTCTTGGCAGCTAGTACGGCCTCGTTTAAATTCTGCTACGCAATATTTCACAGTCGTAAATGAAGGAGCAGACTTCCCTAGAGTAAAATCTAACTCGACTTTGATATTGGTTGAACTAAGGCTTTTCCAATGGAAATATTGAATTACATAACGGTGATTAATTTTTTCCTTACAAATTTTTTTAGCTCAAATAAAGTTGCTTAACAATGTGGCGCCTTAAAACTTAAAACATATGTTTTATAAGGTTGCCACTTTTCACCAAAATAATTTTTTTCAAACTACTGGCATCATCTATGCGTTAGGTCGGCTAGTTTTGGAACCACACTCGTATGCCCCCTTGTGCATACGATGATGCCTTCTTCTGTTCGAACTACTGGCATCATCTATACGTTAGGTCGGCTAGTTTTGGAACCACACTCGTATGCCCCCTTGTACAGTCATATCGGTGATGCTTTCTTCTGTAGAAACGTTATTTTTATTAGAATAATTGTTATTACTTTTGATTTCAGGACATTGGAATTTTAAAAAAGTATTGCCAGTACTGCACAAAAGGTAGTACAAGAAAAAAAAAAAAAAACAATAAATATGCAATACAATGGTACTGAAAGCTTTCTTCAGCCAAAATCACTTGAAACCATTTTATGTTTAACGATTTCTTGCAAAAAAATTCCTGTTTTATGGTGTGACTTTGTAAAAGGATGCACTTTTTTAAGCCAATGAAGTATTTGACTCTGGTTCTCAAGTGTGTTATCAAAAGCGCAATTTACAAAAATCGTGCTCTGGCAAAAGGAGGAGAAGAAATACATTCCAATCAAACGATCCAAAACAGAAAAATGTTAACATAAAAAAGAAAACAAATAAATGGCCACAAATGAACTTTAGAGAATTTCACGTTTAATGGTGGAATGAAAAAAAAAACACAACAAAAAACCTGAGATAAACTTTTGTTTTAACTCGGTGATGGAGCCGCCTCCTCCCCCCACCCTTGCTTTCTGCCACTAATAATGATGCAATTGTTGCAACAAACAACTGCAAGCACGCACCGCAACCGTGACGTGAACAACAAAAGGCGTCATCGCAGCTGTAAATTAACATTACACATTTTAAACGTTTCTTTGCTGTTTTGCCCTGAGATCAACTCAAGCTTAAACCCCAACACAACAGAAAAGACTAAGTCTGAGTTTGAAGGTTTCCCTTTTATTTCTTGCTTAGAAAAAAAGCAAAAAGTTTAAGATAACAAATGGAACAAGACACAGAAAGAGTAGGAAGGAAATGCCAGCCAATAAATTGATCTTCAAACAGAGAAGAAAAGCGGGAGAAAAAAATCCCATAAAATGAAATTGTTTTTTTCTGGGTGTTAATATTTAACAAAATTTTAATGATCTGATAAAAACATACTGCATTCGCCTGCCCAGCAAGAAGTGGAAGAAGCCAAAGGTTTAAAACTCACATTCTGATAAATATTTTTTTAATTTACAAATATTTTCATATTATGGCATTTTACGGGTTATGTTTTGTTTGTGATAGAAATTAAGATAAAACATGAATGCCTGGTGTTGGTGGTGGCGGAGTTGGTGGTGAATCACATCATTAGAAGGGATTACAAGCACGATGAGTAGCGGTTGACAAGGCTGCAGATATCAACAAATTTGAAAGTATCCAAAACAAAACCGGAACATGAATGACCTACTATTGAATGACCACATGGATGGGATTACAAAAGTGATTATAAAAAACTTGGGATGTAAATTATTATGAAATGAATGGGGTGAATGGGAAGACAAGAATTAAGACTTACAATGTGTTAAAAAAAGGGAAGCTTTGCAGTTGTTTTGCCGAAACCGAAAGTCATAACAGTGATTAGAGAAGATTAGAATTCGTTCGTCTTACGCTAACAAGGTAGACATAGATCGTTCAAAACGAATCAGCGACTACCGCATAAAATGTTGAGATACTAACAATATTTACATAATATAAGGAAAATAATCTATGCTGTTGTTTAAGCAACAGATTCCACATCCACGTCTTATAATTTAGCGAATGAAAACTAATTGTTATTAATTTCTTCAGCGTCTTGTAACACATTCTGTTTACCTTAAGCTTTTTTAAGGCTTTAACGATACCGAAAAGTATTTGGCTGTTCAAGTAAAAGAGATTTTTATCGAAAAAAATTGAAGATCGGTTGGTTTCGTTTTCAATTCACAAGTGCGGTTTCATTCTATATTTAATATGGCCTTAAATTACAGTAAACTACAGTAAGAAAAATTTTCCAAGCCTTGAAGACGAATACCGAAGAAAGTAAAGACAATTGACAGGACTTTAACGAAAGGTTTGACATGTAATTTATAAATAATTCATTTAAACGAAGGAAAGGAAAAAAGGCTTGGGAAACGTAAACATTAATTTATACGCATGAACCAACACATTCCTTCCTTGCATATGTCATTCCATAAGAAAGCAACTGTGTTCAATTTCGGCGAAATTTAACGAATTTATTAAAATATTATTAGGAATTCTTCAACAAAAAAAAAATATATATATATATATATTTCTTGTTCAAATATATTATATACTAGCTGACCCGGCAAACGTTTTTTTGCCTTCAAAATGTTAATGTGGTAAAAAAAATTAATTGCAAAAATCTCATCTCCAACGCCATCTATCACTTCAAATAAAACCTTTTAAACCTTCCGGAATACTCTACCAATAATTTAAGACCAAAATGAGCCAAATCGTTCCAACCGTTCTCGAGCTTTAACGAGACTAAAGCTTAGATCCCACTATCGGCGCACATAGCACAATATGTACCGATTTTTATTGTGCTACATCGGTGCGTTTGACAAGGATTTGGGCAATTACTTTTTGAGCAGTCACATTATCATCGCATATTGTGCTATTTGTTTTCGGTACATGTCGGCCGGAAGAAAAATTTGTGCATAATCTGCAAAACGTGGTCACACTATCAGCGCACTTTTTGAGAAATTGAATCATATGTTTTTTGTTTACATGTCTTCGCTGATTGATTTACAAAATTGAAAATCAATTTCTTATTTTACAGCATTAAAGCGGTGTAATAAAAAAGTTCATGTGTTGACTCGTTCGTCCAAGATCCGGAAACTCGTGGCCTTTTCCTTTTGTTTTCCGGGTTTGATGTAGACAATTCTTCAAAACTTGTTTCGCCTTCTAAAATTTCGTAGTCTGAATACATTTTTAATGATTTTTTTTTGTGACTACGCGTATTCAGTTTAAATTTTCTTTTTTGTGCTTCTTCCGCTTTTCTTGTGTTTACAAACAGTGTTGTTCTTAAAAATCGGCGCTAATTGTTAACTTTGATCGGGGTGCAAGTGGCCGATAAAAATCGTCGCATTTTTAACAATTTTATTGTTCCACTTTATGTACAGAGTGTTCACATTATCGGTGCAACAGGGTTGTATTTCATTATTTTTAGTCAGCACGATTTCGGCACAGATTGTCCCATTTTGACAAATGTTGTGCGTTCCCACTATCGGCCTATTAAATTTTACAAAAATCGGTACATTGCGCCGATAGTGGGATCCCAGCTTAACGCACAGCAATAATAATACACTTATGCAAAATAATACACTTATGCAAATTACCAGAAATCTTTCTAACGCACTTTTCAGAAAAGATATCAGTTGTCGGCTCGGATTCTGTTTTATATCTTGTATTGACTCATGCCTCAAATAATTTTGAATTTGAATTTTGAAAAAGGGAAAAAGTCAGTCGGTGCCATGACAGTGGAATACAGTGGTTGTTCGGTGATACAGGCTTATCCATTTAGCACTTTCAAACCACCGGTCTGGCAAGGCTGTCAGCTGTTAACTACTTATCATGTGAAGAAAAGGGTGATTTTTTAGTCGTAGTTTTTTTTTTAAATCGAATAAAACACTCACTTTTGCGTCATATATTATAATTTTTTATTGGAATCGATAAATTGGTCTTTGCCATTTAATTTTTAAAGATAATTTCATGCAAATGTTGTCCGCGGCTCCGTTTCAAAATGTCCATTTGGATGGTTCAATTTTTCGCCACTTTTTCGAGCATTTCGGTGTGTATTCCACGAATAACGCGTGTTATGTTATCCTGTAAGGCTTCAATAGTGTTCGGCTTGTCCACATAGACTAACGACTTGACATAACCCCACAAAAAATAATCAAGAGGTATTAAATCGCAAAATCTTAGGGGCCAACTCACAGGGCCAAATTGAGAGACAAGCTGCTCACCAAATTCATCCCTCAATATATCCATTCATATGTTTCACGAGCAGTGTGGCATGTTGCACCGTCCTGATGAAACCACATGTCAACCAAGTTCAACTCAGCCAATTGGGGGGAAAAAAATTGCGTATCATGGCTCGATTTCGTTCGCCGTTGACGGTAACGTTTCTTCCATGGTCGTCTTTGAAGAAAAATGGACCGATGACGCCACCAGCCCACAAACCACACCAGACTGTGTTTTATTTTGTTTTTTTGGATGCATCGGTTATTCATGTATGACATGTGGCAGTTCGTCACTCCAGATGCGACAGTTTTACTTGTGTACATATTCGTTCAGCAAGAAATCAGCCTCATCGCTGAACACGATTTTTCGATAAAACAGCGGATTTTCATTGAGCTTTTGTATGGCCCATTCACCAAAAATTAGACGTTGTAGTAGGTCATTCGTCATTCCATGATGAAATGGCATAGTATACTGTACACTTTTCACTTTGACAGATGACGTTTGGACGCCATTACCAACCAGTGCTGCCAACCTGAAAATCTTAAATCTTAAAAAATCACCCTATATTATTTGTTAAGTGAAAGGTTTGTCATTTACGAGTATGGATCGTCTAACAGCAGAAGAACGTGTCAAAAGTGGTGATTTAAATGTTGGCGCTTTTCGCGTATTACAGGGTGATTATGGTCGTCATAATTGATTTAGTGTGCAAGGAATTGGCAGGATTATACAGAAATTTAAAGAGACTGGAAGCGTTACAGATGTGGTCAGGCCCACATTTGCTGATATAAAAATAACACAAAAATCGTGTTTTTTAATATAATCGGTAACTCTGATGTATTAACAGAGCTCTGCCAAGTGGCTAACAGAGCTATGTTAAACGATGTGGTTTTTGTCTACACTAGTTAAATGCCGAGTTTACATTCACGCACATGGAAAAATAATTGATGTTTGTTTTTACTATAACTTATATTTAAAACAAATTTCTCCATTCACTCCATGAGCTGGAGAAATTTGAATATTTTTTGGAATATAATTTCCATGACCATGGAACTGTAAGATTATCACATAATTCTAATGGCAGCGGAACATAAAGTGTCTATGTTTATGATAATTAAATTAAAAAAAAATAACTTTTATATTATACGTCAGATGCACCCACCGCAGAGATGATACAACTTTCCTAATTAACTATAGTTTTAACGATTTAATGCGCTTTAGTTTTATTCTAATTTTATCCACCATATCTTATCTATAGCTTTATCACTAATCAAAGTTTTCTTTACGGAAGTTTTTCTTTCCAATTCGAAATCTTAAGAACAACAAAATCAAGCTTTAGTTTCATTATCAACTTCAGTGTTCTCTTTTTTTACCCCCTTTTAAAAACTACCTTTTTCGTTGTGTAAACAGTGCTCACTCAATCATTGCTATCGATCGAGAAGTCAGTGAAGAAGATAAATTTGTGAATTCTTGAATGAATGTTTGAACAGACACCAGACCGGCACAGTAAACAAAAACCACAATAATAATAAAGAAAATAAAATCAGTAAAAGACCTTAAAGAAATCAATAGGAAATCAAATCGAATCGAATCATATGATTGCATCGTCATTGTGAACATAATGATTGTCATTTTCACCGCCCAGGTAATCGCTGGGCACGCAGTGTGAATGTAGCAAAAGGGCCCTCATTGTGTTGCCCAATGCAACAAATATTTTGTTAAACCAGTGATAAGCGTTAACAAGATATATGTACATAAATAAATACTGTGCGCATTGAAGATTCCAGCAATTAGTCATTCGCTGTTTCCTTAAAGGCAGTCATCGCTGCCACCAGATCTACCTGTCGCCGCCACTCGAATGCTCTTACTCTTCCCGAGTGCCGCCATTGATACCCTATGCTATAGTGAAGTGAAGTGGCTAGCCCGTGTTATCTGTTAACGCTCACTAGAAGTCTAAAAAAATAGGAATCCGTAGAAGCCTAAGGGAGCAAAACTCTCAAATTATTGTGCAGTTACATTACAGGCTGTCATTGACTGAATTGGAAAAATATCAAACAGCGTTTAGGCAGACATGTGCGCGGACGGACTGGCTGCCATGGCGGGCAACTTTAAAAAGATTTATCAATACGAATATTTTTGTATTTCTTAGAATTCCATAAGAATCATTAGAATTCGTATTTATGTGTCAAATGATTCAAGCTGAAATGCTTATAAATATATTTTTAATAGATAAATAAGTAGACTGCCGCAAAGGCGAACAGGTGCACAGTAGGATGCGGACAGTTTTACGGATATAAATACCCGTCATAAATTACTTCACACTGTTTTATCCAAAATAGTCTTTTTGGAAGTATTCACATGTAACGCAAATGCATCGCATTGAAATACAAGTTAACAATATGGAAAAATTTCGATGAAAACTATGGCCTATGATAGCGAAAACATCAAGTTTGTTCGGCCACAAAATCGAACAGGCGCGCAGAAGGTTTTCCACAGTTCTACAGGTGGCCACACTGGTTATGAAATACTTTACACTATCTTATCCAAAACAATCCTTTTGAAAGTCTTGACATGTAACGCAAATTTATCGCATTGAAATACAAGTTAACAATATGAAAGCATTTCGATTAAAACTATGACCTACGATGGCGAAAACACCAAGCTTGTTCGACCGCAAAGTCGAACA
>JAHXMU010024308.1:18256-36781 GCA_019455685.1 Philornis downsi
TTTTTTTTTTATTATTACGAAAACGTGTTTACAAATGATTCATTGAAAGTGTTGCCCATCACTAGCTACTACTTTGCCACATTTTCCTGGTAAAGCTCGAATTTCGTCACGGTAATACTGTTCATCTTTTGAGGCTATCCACGAATCTAGCCATTTCTTATTGTCGTCATATGAGTGCAGCTGCTGGTCAGCCAGACCGTGTACCATCGAATGGAACAAGTGATAATCGGACGGCACAATATCTGGAGAATATGGTGGATGGGGTAAGACTTCCCATTTCAGCATTGCCAGGTAGATTTTAACGGGCCTGGCCACGTGAGGACGAGCGTTGTCGTGGTGAGAAATCACTTTTTCGTGCCTCTCCGCGTATTGTGGCAATTTCTCGCGCAGAGCTCGGCTCAATCGCAATAATTGAAGTCGATACCGATCCCGAGTGATGGTTTCAACAGCTCGCAATAAATAACACCATCCTGGCCCCATTAAATACAGAGCATAACCTTCGCAGCGTGAACATTCGGCCGAGGCGACAACGGAAAAGCATGACTGGAGAGACTGTCATAATCGAATCTTGAAAGCTGTCAAAACTTAGCTGTCAAACTGATGCAAGTTTGTTTTGTAATTGCACAAATGTGATCATTGCAAACGAAAAACAACCATTCCAAATAAGCGGACAATTTACATATGATTTCCATGCCTTTAGATCACGAACCGTTCATCTTGAGACACTTTTTTTGTGAGAGAGAAATTTTGACATTTGACATACTCATCTGACATAGACTACGAAGACAACGAAGACCTATTTCACAGGCCTCAAATTTCTGCTGAAACAGAGAAGATGAACAGATTGCTGCGATTCTCATATCTGGAAAGAATATCGGGGTCTTCAGCGTTACATCGGCTTACCCCAAATATGCGCAAACATCGCAGTTGTGATCTCAAAAGATTTTCCTATATATAAAAGGCGTTGGCTGCTCTTGTATATTAAGATGGCGGTTATCCTGCGACAAATAGGTGAACTCTGATAGCTCTGAGGAAGTGGGATTAATTAACATTCCAAACATGTAATGTTCGGTTATTGCCCGGTTATAAGTTAACATTAATTTTTGAACTGATTACAAGTTTCATCAACAAAAAGTTTCTTCAACAATTCGAATAAATATGAGAAAGTTGTCTTAATCATAGGATGTAATAGAATATTTTGCTTAAAAATATCTAAGCAAATTCCCAATTTTTACGAATTGTCTGGATGTAATAGTTTAGAAAGACTATAACTTTTCTGTTAAACAATCTTTATATTTTACTCATTTCTAATAACCATTTCCATGTCCTTTCGCAACAAATATTCATATCTCTCTCGTTTCTAATATCTCTCCGATGTTTTTTTTCTTTTCAGATCTATCAAGTCTTCTATGTCATGTTGAAATCAGCCAACTCTCCCCGTCCCGCTTCATGGATTCTCGAGAAATCTCTTGATGGTACGAACTTCGTTCCCTGGCAATATTTCGGACGCTCTGATGCCGACTGCCGGCAACGTTATGGTTTACCAGGACAAAACGGAAAATATATGTTTGAAAATGATACCGAAATCATTTGCACTACACAGTTTTCTAAAGCTTTGCCACTTGAGAATGGAGAGCTTCATGTGTCGTTGCTGAAAAATCGTCCGGGTGCTATGGAACAAACGCAGGATATAATGGACTTTATTACGGCTCGTTATATACGCATACGCCTGCAGGGAATGCATTCAACGGCCAATTTGGATAACAGCGTTTATTGGCAGTTGGATGCCCATTCGTTGGAGAAAAGAAGTTTTTACTCACTTAAACAGATAAGGGTGAGTGCACGCCTAAATTGTCATGGCCATGCGGAGAAGACAAAGGAATTGGCAGAGAAATACAAAGGTCAAAAAGAGTTTTCCAGTTTGGATTCCACCCTGCAATGTGAATGTCAACACAACACCTGCGGCAATGACTGCTCTCAATGTTGCCCTTTGTATCAGGATAAACCTTTTCGTAATGGTACCACCCGAGAAGCCAATGAATGTGAAATTTGCCAATGTAATGGCCATGCGGAAACTTGTTTCTATGATTCTTTCCTGCAGCGGGGTATTTGCCAAGAGTGTCAAAATAATACGGCAGGCAATGAATGTGAGCTGTGTTTGCCGGGATTCTATAGACCCATTGGCGCATTGCTTTCCGATATTTGTCACCCGTGTGAATGTTCGTCCAAAGGATCGCAAGGTCTCTGCCATTCAGAGGGAGGTCAGTGCATATGCGATGAAGGTTTCCAGGGCTTACACTGTGAGGAATGTGCCCAGGGTTATTATGGCGATGAATGTCGAAAATGTGAATGCGATTCCCGGGGTACGGTAGCCGATACTGAATGTTCCGGTTTGTGTATGTGTAAATACAATGTGGAGGGTGAGACTTGCTCACAGTGTCGTGAAGGATTCTATGACCTAAATGCTGACAATCCCGATGGCTGTTCCAGCTGTTGGTGTTCTGGTTTACCAACAGCTTGCTCGAGTGCCGCCCTATCGACTTTGGCTTTTGAGACATTGAATGACTGGAAAATTACCGATATAACCCAATCACAAATGGCCATACCCACGTTGGATACGGATACCAATTGTCTGAGCTACAGCATGTTCGATTTGACCGATGTGGAGGCAATATATTGGCAAGCTCCTCAAGGTTATCTGGGTAATCGGTTAACAAGTTATGGCTCACGCCTATCCATACAAGTAAATTGGGTGACCATACGGGGTGACACTTCGGGCAAACCAACTTCGGGACCAAATGTTATACTGTTCGGTAGAAATGGTTTAAAAATTGCCTATGGCGATGAGGAATTTACCCGCGGCTCATCGGCTGTTATTAATATTACATTGGAGGAAACCAATTGGTATCATGTTCCCTTACAGATTCAAGATATAAAAACCCGCATGAGGCGCACCGACTATCATGGCTCACCGGTTACGCGATCTCAATTTATGTCGGTTTTAACTAGTTTGGATTCGATACTGGTAAGAGCCGCCTTCCACACCGATCAAGTGGAAACCAATTTGGAACGTGTTATTATTTTCACTGGCGGTACAGAATTGGGAGGTCAACCTACGACACGTGTGGAACAATGCGTCTGTCCTCCCGGCTATACGGGACTTTCTTGCGAATCGTGTGATTTTGGTTATATACGGATATACGAGAACTCCACGGATCATCATCATGTAGGCAGGTGTAAACCTTGTCCTTGCAATGGACATTCGAATTCGTGTGATCTTCAGAGCGGCGGCTGCGGAAACTGCATGCATAATACTTATGGAGAAAGGTAAAAGAAGAATGTATATGTAAAAAATATATATGATACGAACATTTTTGTTAGTTTTTTAAGAATTTATGGAAATGGCCAAAATGTTTCTAACCTGGGATATCGGAGCAGAAAAAGCTGTTCTTTTGCTGTTTTTAAAACATCTGTGGTTTCAAGTGATCTTTACGAAGTTCCTCGAGTAGCGAAGGGTGTTTCACAAGGACAAATGATAGGTGTTCAAACGTGGAAATAAGAATATCGCAGCATTCTTTTCTTTGTCCGTTTATTACCACACACAAAAATCTTGGAGCCTTGTGTGGAAAGATTATTTTCTTTGTATTTTTTTCATTGAAATTATTATATTTTTACAATGTCGATCGTTTCTGGAAACAGCAGTATAGAAAACATACATTTTTTAGAAAACAAAGGGAAACATCCCTGTCATAGCATTCCACGACCCAAACGAAAAGTGGCTGACGATTTCACCAGCCGAAAATTGTGTCAGCATTATAAAACCTGTGAAAACTTCTATTAAACTTGGATTCTGCTGCTGGTTTCAAAAATTTGAAGATGACTTAAAAAGAAAATCTTATAAAGCTCCATATTTCGACTTCAAACTTATAATATAAGTTTGCATGTATTCGGGCTATAACCGAATTTCTGTGGCTTAGCTTTGTCATATGAAAAGCAATAGAAAATAAAATAAAAAATATTAACTTTGTGTGATAGGTATAGATATGTATGTTAGATTCCAGTAGATATTTGGATTCTATTTCTACAGTACACGTGACTATCGTTCACACGATACTTCCACCTATTATTACTTAAGCGGCGGTCACCTCAATGTGTCTGACGAACTCTTTGAGTAGTCGAGAAATTGGCAACTCCACTCAATACTTTTCAAACTGTGACGTTCAGCATCCCCGTTAAACTGCAGACCCCGTTTAGCTTACAGAATATGGAAAGCTGTCCCATATCTCTTTCATGGGATGCAGGGGAATTTGTTTGTTTCTTTTTATGTCACCTGAAAGTATACTATGCATTTGATAGATATTATTTTATAAATAATAAATATTGCTTAGCACGGACATGAATCGAACTATACATAATACTTCATCAAACAAAAAGTTGTTTAAACGTGAAAATATAAATCATTCCATACAACCATAAAAGGGGAAATAAACAGAAATGTCATCTCTCTCATCAGATACTCTTTGTGGATTGAAATATAAAGGAGAATACTAAAGAGAAACGGTCTCGCTATCCTCAGAAACTCTCTATATGTATATTACCGGGCAAACTAAATGTCTCCAATATTTGATGAAATAATTTATATTACGCCTGAAAGCACGCAATGGTGTTCTTATATAGGCCATTGCCATTGGTTTTATTGAAATTGAAATTGAAATTGTTTTATTGAGACTTTTTTTTTAACAATTTAGAAGTTAGTTAAACAAATTAACAAAGTAAGAAAATCTTAGGATTATAGGGTATTGTCCTAATTATCGATAAAAATATTTACAGCTTCATGCTTTATCTAGAAGTTTTACAACAATGCATTTTAACATAAACTAATAATATAATCGACTTTGCTCCCGAGTCTTTCATTTACATGAGCGAAGATATTCTCACAAATATTCTTAAAGATAAGTTAAAATTAAATAAATAAATAAAAAAAAGAGCTGAATAAAAAGAAAAGGAAAAAAACTTAATTTAAAAAACAAAAAAAGGAAAAAAAAGGACAAAAACAAAAAAAAAAGATGGAAGACACTTCGGTTATCCGCGATGCGAATTCGATAGAACCTTATCAAAAAATGCTGGTCTCATCGAGGCCGGAAAATTAATGAAATTTTCGCATTTAACACCTATAGGCGATAAATATTTTTCATTCGACCGAGAGGTGTTAATTTGTTGGTTGTAAATTTCCGAAATGTATGGATTATCGTGGTTTTGCACTCTATCCCCAAACTTATTCATTAGGTCGAAAACGTAATGTCCGATAGGAGTTATTTTCGCTGCATTATATATATAAAGATTTGAATAACGCTTTGTGCGGGTTTCAAAGTTTTTCCCAACACAATACCTCAGCACTTTTCTTTCCAAAATTTCCATCTCCTTGATGACTATAGGAGACACACTAAACCCATTGGTTTTATATAGCTAAACAATAAACGGTAAATATGATGTACTGAACTAAAATTACAACAAACTGTATTAAACAAGAAAAAGCTGTTTAAGCCTACTAACTGAACATTTTATCCTTTGGAGCCCACAGAGAGAGTTCGATTCTCAGTAGTATTCTTCTCTCTGATTGAAGTCATAAAATAGATTTTAATAGATAATTCAGCCCTCTCCAAAATACGGCTCGGTAATATAAAAATTGCTAAAATGTAAGCTCAAGCAGTACTTGTTTTATTTTTGGATGGAGTTCGATAACCTTTTTGTTCAATTTGAAGCCATTTACCATTTGTCAACTCTAATAAACTGCAAATATTGGAGGTATTTAGTTCGCTCTTTCCTATGGAGAGTATCTGAGAAGAGACAATTGCAGCCGCTGTAGTTTTATAAGTCTGTAGTTGAAGCAAACTATGACTGAAATCATGTTGCGGATCTCTGCCAGAAGATATTGACATTGGTTGTTATAGCTGATAAGTAGTAGATATCATGTACTTAGCCAAAGTTATATTAAACGTTCATAAAACTAGGAAATACTAGTTAAGCCTACCAATCGAACACTCTATCTTTAAGGCTTCAGATTAGTGGACAGAGGTGTGGTCAGCCAATGGTGGCATTGAGTTGGCTTCAACCTAGGGAAAGGGTCTGAGAGAGCCTACTAAAGTCAGTAAAGGACAACGTCTCTATTCAAAAGGCCTTACCGTTTTGTGGGTATTTTTTATGCTTGGTATTCAAAAATAATTTTATGGTATATAAGTAGGTTATATTCTTAAAAATGTCTCTTTGAAAGTCTTTCTGACTTTCAAGTAAAAAATTGTCATTAAAATGCGAGCATTAAACAATGTGACTACATACGAAATCAAACTTAATGGCATTGTTATGCCTCTCCTTTGCTAAAATTATCAAAGGTAAGAGAAATATATTCAAGTGAGTGAAGTTTGATCAAAATCAGATTATCTTTATATATATAATTCTACTGTACGGGCGTTGTCAGTGAACTCCTCCTAAACGGCTGGACCGCTTTGCATAAATTTTTGTATATGCGTCTGGGTGGTGCCCGGGATGGTTTAGATTGTCAATTCGGTCCAATTGGACAAAGAGGCGTGGTACCTCCCATACAAACAAAAAATTTAAAATCAATTATTTCTGCTCCTGCTTACGGTATTTGAACAAAATTTGGTATATAAGTTTGGTTTATGTAAGTTCTGCTGCAAATATGGGCAGGATTGGACAAATAGGCGTGGTACCACCCGAAGAAATCAAAAATTAAAAAAACCATTATTTCTGATCCTGTTATAGGAAAATATAAGTTTTAAGTTTTACTGACTTTATTTCACTTCTCATTTTTCTATGTTTCCCGACAGACAAACAAAGAACGTTGTACATGTGAAAGCGTTGCAGTAATTTTAAATCTCAATTAAATTGACTTAAATTAAATAATTTTTAAAAACTTTACAAAAAAAGTATTAAAAGCATTCATTTAAATAACCAAACTTTTCTAACAAAAATTTAAATACAGAACCATCTATCCTGAAAATTGTAAAACATTAATTTGCCACCTTTGAAGGCAGAACAAAGTTTGCCGGGTCCACTAGTATAATAATATAATATGGTGCAAACAAAGTTTAAGACCGAGAGATCCATTTGCATGAGCTGTACATGAAAGCACAATCCGACTGCAGATGTAGATTGTACATTGAAGGGAATATTAGAAATGTATCACTTTCAAGATAGATCGTCCCGTCCCGTTTGTATATGTACAAGGTATAAGGAAGCATGGATCGATTTTGCTCAAATTTTTCATAAAAGTCCAAACGGCGATCATATTATTTCACGTAAATTTTGATATTATTTAACACGATATGACATTATCGAATATAATGTGATATTATTGAATTGAGTGTTACGATGAGACAACATTTATCGGGTCTTTCTTTCATTTGTATGGAAAATACCAGAAGGTTTAGTACCACTTTTCGAGTTTTGCATGTGGAAAATCAAGGTTATGTACCAAATTTGAATTTATCTGCTACAACTCCTTGAATTTTTAGAGGATGAAACGCGGTGTTCTGGTTTTTGGAATATATCAAAGTTTTGGAAATTTATTTTTCGAATTATTCTTGGATTTTCCTTAAAGTTTAGGTAAAACCGTTTAATATCCAATTTATGTAAACTTTCGAGCAAATCCAAGAATGTTGAAAAATTTTACAAAAAATTGTCGTGGAATAGGTTATAATAAAAAATTTTGAACATTGCTGGAATCCAACTTTCCCTTAGTTCATTCGTCAACATTTTTCAAACTCCACCTCAGCTACTTTAGGTTGTGGTCTTGACTGAGTTTTCGTTATTCACCGGTTTACTATTATACACCATTGAACCCGCCTAACGCATTTTCTTACCATCCACATTCTACGCTTTTCTTGCAGATGCGAGCGCTGCAAACGCGGCTATTATGGAAATCCATTACAAGGCACGGCCAATGACTGCAAGCCATGCGCTTGCCCTCTGCTGGAAGAAACTAACAACTTCTCACCCAGTTGTCAACTGAAGACGTACTCCATCATGGACATTAACCCAGTATTTGGTGTGGTGGAAAATGCCGAATACATATGTACACAATGTCCACCAGGTTATACCGGAGACCACTGTGAAATGTGCGATGATGGTTATTATGGTAGACCCACAGAGGTGGGATCTTCGTGTCGTCCCTGCGACTGCGAGGGTGGACCATGCGACGTGTTCACGGGGCAGTGTATTGTATGCGAGTAAGTTATAAAAAACATGGATGACTGAGTTGTTTTCGAATATTTGTGATTGTTTGTCCTCTTTCTAGGGGCAACACTGAGGGCTGGCATTGCGAACGCTGTAAAATGGGCTTCTGGGGTGATCCTTCATCGGGCTGTGAACCCTGTGATTGCTTTAGCGAAGGTTCGGACAGTGCCGTGTGCGATAGCACGGATGGCCAGTGTTTGTGTAAGCCTCGTTACGCCGGTCAAAAGTGTAATGAATGCGCCGAAGGCTTTGCTTTGCTGCAACAGCAATGCACACCCTGTTCATGTGATGAATTTGGCTCAGATGATGCTCACACTTGTGATCCGGATAATGGTCAATGCTACTGTAAGCCCGGCGTAGTGGGCCTGAAGTGCAATGAATGTGAGGAAGGCTTTTTCGGCCTAAAAGAGGAATCAAACGGCTGTGCGGGTAAGTCGCAAAAATTTATATCTGTTTTATTATATTTTTGTTTTCAACACAAAATGTGGGGCTATTAAATCATAATTAATTTTTGAAAATCAAAATATTTTTGAAAACCAAACATTTAGTAAAATGAAATTATAAATTGGTTTTGCTATCCAGTGGTTTGATATTTTTTCTTTTTGCTTTCTGGAATTCTTTGGCAAGCATTTTTTCCTTTTAATCTCTTTAGAAAATGATACCTTATTGTTCAATTTCGAAAGAAAAACGATCGTTAATGGTTTTACGTAGAGCAGCAACATCAAGAGAAAAAAACACTTTAGTTTAATTTCATTTTTCGCTGCCCGCGCATATGATCAAAATCCAATATAATTTTTCCCCACTTGATTGCATTCATTCTCTCCGTCGATGATCTTCTTCCCCGGCTGCTGATTTTGCTGTATGTACACATAGCTAAGTATGGACACTTGTGCTTGTAGCTTTTCTTGATCGGCTTAAGATTAAAAGCAGATGATCTTCAACGATCACTGATCACTTTTCGTTTTCAATGCAACACATTTGGGTTGAGAGTGAGTTTAGCAGACAAATTCAATAGCCCAGACGTGCTGCAATTGACCTGCACTATTAAGAAAAGAAAAAAAAATCATGAAAATGACGACCATGAACATGATGATTAACGGCATAATCATAATCGATATCATCGTGCCAGTGATCATGAAGTTCTTTCCAATTTCTTTATGTTGATGTCTCCCTCGATATGTACTCGTATGTTTAAATAACCATTAAGTTCATTTATATTTACTTCTCCATATGGACAGAGAGTGGATTTCGTAATGATTCCCTTCCCTCTGCGCCTTTTTGAAATATTCACTGTATCGCTGCTGACGTTTACTTTTGAAGTGCTTTCTTTTCTTTAAAGGCCTCACTTGGCTCATATTTAACTTCCCTTTGGATACAATTTATGTTCTTAATCATAATCATTTTCCGCTTATTTACTTTACTTCATTTCAATGGAACGGAATTTTGATATATTCAGCAGATTTGTTTTGATTGGCCATTTATTTTTTGACTGAAATGTTCATTCTTTGGCCGGTTTCACTGATATGGGTCAGCCCAAAAGGGATTTTTATGACGTTTTTTTATTGGGTTAATGAGTTTTTCGAATCGACTTCAAAGTTCTAGCATGGAAAGGGTAAATCACTTGTTTAGCCATTGTTGACCAACAAAGAGGAAATCATGATCACCAAACTCATGTGAGAGAATAAGATAAATATTTTCTACTGAACCAACCGAAATAAGGTATAATCGGATAGATGCGAATTTGAATCAGAGTTCACGGCGGTCTCACAAGAGTCTCGCCTTGAAGGTATGTTAATCACACTGGGCATATTGCAATCTAATTGTAAGCGCTCCCTTGGGTTGAAACAAGCAAGCTTAGACTATCTAGGAATAGGAGTCTATAATTTGGGAGTAAGATTCTGCAACCGTTAACTCATGCTTCATGTCAGAAGATACGAAATTTTGTGTGTCATTATTGGAGGTGAATCCTATCTTAATAAAGGCTGTCCCAAATAAGAACGCAAGATTTAAACGACTGATGCAGCAATTGAATTGTTTCTCTGGCTGTATGACATGTGGCGCCGTCTTGTTGAAACCACATACCCTCCACATTCATTTCTTCAATTCTAGGCACGAAAAAACTGGTTATCATTTCACGATACCGAACACCATTGACTGTTTGCGTTTGACATGCCTCATTTTCATAAAAAAAGATCTACTGATTCCTCCAGTCCAAAATCCACACCACACAGTGACACGTTGAGGATGCATTTGCTTCTCGTGAATCACTCGCGGATTTTCCCCACCCCAAATGCGACAATTCTGCCTATTGACGAAGTCATCAAGATGGAAATGGGCATCGTCTCTCCAATACCCAATTAACTAACTCCCTTCGCCGTCCATGGTCAGCTGGCTTCAGTTCCTGAGTCAATTGAACTTTTTATGTATGAAGATGCCAATCTTTTGTCAGAATTCGCTGCATAGTGGATTTGGAGACACCAATTTGCTGAGCTCGGTGTCGAATTGAGGTGGATGGAGTTTGAGCGACATCATCACGATCAACCGAAAATGTCGCAGCTGTACATTTTCGGTCGATAGACCTGGTCGAAGGCGCGTTGTTATCTTTACATCACAGTTTTGGCAAATTTATCCATTAATCTCTTTACAGTTAACTCTTTTGGAGTATTATTGTGACCCCAAATTGATCGCAATTTGACGCTGTAGCCGCAAAACTTTCACCATTTTGCTAAAACAATTTCACAATGAGAATGCGTTGTTCATTAGTGTAGCGCTCCATTTTTACTAACCTCGTACCTTCCACTAGTAAGCAATAACAATTGTTCAAATGTCAAACAATGACACTTCGAATGGCGCCAAATTCAAATCTTGCGTTCTTGTTGGGACACCTTTTACTTCTGCTATTATTATGGGTCTGTAGCACCCGGTTGCAACTCCACTTTCAAGCACGAAGAATCTACTACCTATTTCGGCTTCAACCACAAATCACGTGATTCTTCCACCAGGAATGATACACCAAACGATCAAGTAAGTTGTACCTTAACCGATGAGAGGCGGGAAAAACTGCCAAATCCCACCCGCTCGGCAATGGTAAATGGGCGAACATGTTTTCCAATGTAAGTTTTCTAGGTTTTATTGAAAAGAATCGTCGGAAATCGCTCGTTCTTTTTTGAGGAGTGGAATGAAATGTTTCGGTTGGTACCCTAACCGATGAGAGGCGGGAAAAACTGCCAATTCCCCCGCTTGGCAATGTTAAACGAACGAATATGTTTTCTACATGCAAGTTTTCTACGTCTCTATTGAAAAGAATCGCCCGAAATCGCTCGTTCTTTTGTGAGGAATGGAATGAAATGTTTGTTGTCGGTGAAAATCTTTTTCTGTTCTATCTAATCTATTTCTGCTGAAAACAATCGACCGAAATTGTTCTTTGTTATAGGGGGTAGACGCAAGCCTTTCTGTCGAGAGGAATAACTCAAATAGGATATTTTCCATTTGCAAGAACCAGCCGAAATCGATTTTTTTGAAAGAAACGTAATTGTTCTATTGGAAAGAGTTGACTGAAGTCCTTCGTTTGTTTCTAGGAAGAAACATTCTGTTTTGAAGAAATGGAAATTTTTCTGTTGGAACGAAATATTTTTCTGTTGTGTCAAACGGAGGAAAATCTTTCTGTCGAAAGGAATAATTTGAATGGAGTCTTTTCTATTTGATCGAAATCGTTTTTTCTGTTGACGAAACGAAATTGCTGTAATGAAAAGAGTTAACTGAAATCCTTTTTTTTTTGGGAAGAAACATTCTGTTTTGAAGAAATGGAAATTTTTCTGTTCGACCGAAATCTTTTTCTGTTATGGCGAACAGAGGAAAATCTTTCTGCCGAAAGGAACACTTCAAGTAAAATCTTTTCTATTTGGCCGAAATTATTTTTTTTTTAGATTACATCGCTCCATTGAATAGAGTTGACTGAAATCCTTTACTCTTTTAGGAAGAGTCACTAAGAAAAAGACGAAAATATTTCCGTTTCGAACAATCAATCGAAAATTTTCAGCCAAAGGTTTTCTTTTTGGAAGAATCAAACGAAATGATTCTCTTAACAGAATCTACTAAAATTGTTTTGTTGGAAAGAATCAAAGAAAATTGCTCTATTAAGAAGAGTTGACTGAAATCCTTTACTCTTTTAGGAAGAATCATTATGTTTAAAGCAAAGGGCAAAAATATTTCCGTTTCGAACAATTAATCGAAATTTTTCGGCCAAAAGTTTTCTTTTAGGAAGAACCAACGAAATGATTCTCTTAACAGAGCCGACCGAAATTGTTCCGTTGGAGAGAATCAAAGAAATTGCTCTATCGAGAAGAGTTAACTGAAATCCTTTAGGCTTTTAAGAAGAATCTATATGTTTAGTGGAAAAGACAAAAACATTTCTGTTTGGAACAATCAATCGAAATTTTTCGACCAAAAGATATCTTGTAGGAAAAACCAAACGAAATGATTCTCTTAACGGAATCAACTGAAATTGTTCTGTTAGAAAAAATCAAAGAAAATTGATGTGTTGATGAGAATATACCGAAATTTTTCTTTTGGCAGTTCTTTTCTTTTGGCAAGAATCGATTTGGAAAAAAAATCCAAATCTCTTTCGCTCTACGTTTGTGAACGGCTATCATGTATTCTTGACGGTGGTTCAAACGCGAGTGAAACCGTTAAGATACAGATAATCAAGTCATTGTGATAGAGATTTTCCTCATGTAAATACTTGTCTTCCACGGTACCAGAAACTGGCCTCTGGTCAAACTTAGTAGACAAGATACTCCTAGTTTCAACTGCTTGGAATCCAGCGACCATTTAGCAACCATGCTATGGTTTTACTTTGCCGAGGAAACACTGTGGAAGTGCTGCAAAACACCAGGAATAGAGAACTTATTGCTAACTATACAGACATCACTTGATTTAAAAAGCGATAATCTCTAGAGATTGCTTATATCTATATACTCGTATATTATATCTATCTATAACGAACTTCCGCTCAACGCACACCAACAGTTTTTGATTGATGCACCGCAATTCCATGACGTCGATAACAATTTTGGTAAACAAACTGCTGGAAATATTCATATTTAATATTGGAATTTACAGATAGATGGTAATTTAATAAACTTTGATTGGCTTTATAAGTGGTAGCAACAGTTAACATGGCCTAAGTAATGACAAGATGTGTTTAGATAAGGTTTAGTTAATTTCAATTTACTTCACTTTTTCATAACCTTTGATTGTATTAGCAACAGTGTTTATAAACCACCGTCTTCATGTCGTACGACTGATTTCAATTCTTATCAACAATGTTGATAAACAATGTGCGTCAGAATTTTCGTATTTGATATTGGAATTTATAGAATGAATTAACTATGAATGGCTTTATACGCGATAGCAATAGTTAAGATGGCTTCTGTAATGAGAAGTTGTATTTAACTAAATTTTAGTTACTTTAAATTTGCTTCACTTTTTCATAACGTATGATTGTTTTAAATTCTTAGCAACAATGTTTATAAACAACACCTTCATGTCGTACGACTGATTTCAATTCTTATCAACAATGTTGATAAACAATATGTTTCTAATTTTCGTATTTAAATTGAAATTTATGTACTGATGCAGATTTAATAAACTATGAACTAAATGCGATGTAGCAATAGTTAACATGGCTTAAATAACAGCAGTTTGTATTTGTCTAAATTTCAGTTACTTTAAATTTGTTTCAAATTTCCATAAAGCGTGATTGTTTTATATTCTTAGCATCAATGTTTATAAACCACCAACGTCCTCACCACGTATGATTGATTTCAATTCTTATTAGCAATGTTGATAAACATTCAGTTTTAAATTTTTATATTTAATATTGGAATTTATAGTTTGGTGACGATTTAATAAACCACGAATCGCTACATACGAGACAGCAACAGGTAGCAAAATATAAAAAATGGCTAAATTTCAGTTACCTTACATTTTCTTAAAATTCCTATAACGTATTATTATTTTTGATCCTTAGCAACAATGTTTAGAACTTCTGTCACTGACCTCATATAATGTGATTGCTTCGAATTCATAGCAACAATAATGATAATCAATCTATTTCAAATATCCGTACCTTATATTGGACATTACAGATTAGAAGCGATTTATTAAATTACGAATGGGCATAGACGGGATAGCAGCATTCAGCTTATATTGCCTAAATAATGACAAATTAGACTCATTTAAATGTTCTAGTATTTAATTCCATCTACTTTAAGTACTACTTTATCAACTAAAATGCCTGTGATTTAATGATGCAACACACATAATGATTTGTGAGCCACTTAAGGTTGATTCCACTGCTTGATTTTGTTTACTTCTATATTACTTTAGCATAGGATTTATCTGTTTATTTTAAAAAGTTACTACTTCAAACAACTTTTTTCCCACAAATCACCAAGCAAAAGGCATTCACTCAGACGTATCACAAAAACTATTTCTTTAGAAATCCATCTCACCAAATACTCCTCGTACTTAGCTTTTTTTTTTTTTTGTAGCGAGTTGTTCAAATAGAAAATAAATCTTCACAGATTCTTTCGCGGGCACTATGGAGTACTACAATAGATGTGTTCTATTGTACTGATATATAGAACAAATGTATCTATAACTGACAGCTCTGTGTACCTGATAACTCTGGCATATCATTTGTGCAGATGTACTTGAGTAAAGTGATATGATTACTTATTCTCAAATGAAAAAAGTAACAAAAAAAAAAAAAAAGAAACGAAGAAACACTATTGCCTTGAAGTACACATGAAGATATGTACCTTTGGTACACATTGCAGATGTGTACAATGTACAAGACCGTAGTCAGGATTTGATTTGGGTGGGAGGTCGCCAATTCTTGAAATTTTTTACTCACAAAAACTAATACGGGATAATGTTTGAAGCAAAATCTTCGTTATTGATTATACTCGTGCAGTATTATCCATTTAATAGTTTCAAAACAGCCGATCTGGCAAGGCTATCAGCTGTTATATACCTGTCATCCGAAGTGCCATTTATTTAGTGAACGGTTTGCCATTAACGAATATGAATCGTTTAACAACCGAAGAACGTGTAAAAATAGGTAAAACTTACTACAAAAGTGGTGATTCAAACGAGGCCACTTTTGGTACATTTCGGAGTGGTTATGGTCGTCATAATCGACCTACTGTGCAAGGAATTGGCAAAATTGTAAAGAAATTTGAGGAGCCTGAAAGCGTTACAGATGTGATCAGGCCTGTGCATCATCGCAATGTACGCGCTGCCGAAAATATCGCTGAAATTGTGGCGGATTATCCGAACTTTAATTCAGAGTGCTATGGCCGTATAACAACCGCAATTGAAGGTTATGAATTGGACGACGTGTGGATTCAACATGACGATGCCATGAGCCACACAACAGAACCGATTTTAGCTTTATTGCATGAGAAGTTTCCAGAAAGCATAATTTCACGATTTGGTGATGTCAATTGGCCACCAAGATCATGCAATTTGATGTCATTAATATTCCTTTCATGAGGCTGCATCAAAGCTTAGGTTTGCGCGGTTAATCCCCAAACGTTGAAGCATTTGAAAACCAACATTTGTCCAGTTATCGCCGAGATACCGCCGGAAATGGGCGAAAAAGTGATTGAAAACTACCAGAAGAGGTCATGTAAATGATGTTATATTTTGTACGTAATGGCAAGTTCCAAGCACTATAATAAAATACAAGTTTCATCGAAATCATAGCTTTATGTTTGTTTCATTTAACTTAACTTTTGAAACCGAAAAAAGGATAACCCATTATAAGAGTATAATTTTTACACGTTTATAGAGAAAACATATTTAAAAACTTCTATGCAAATTTGTTCGATTGGTGAATGCAAAGACAAGAACCAATAATGTGCTTTTGGTTGATGAGATTTTCGTAACAGTTGGTTAAACTTCTCAATGGATTTGTAAAATTATAAAATTATAGACAGATTATAAATTATATATAGATTACGACGGCGAGAAAGCGCAATTAGCTAATGTCTCTAATGATGGTGATTAGCAAAATAGCTGTTCTTCCAGCCCGCTATCAATATAATCGATTTCGCAATTTCTTGAATAATAAAGTCCCCTTTCTTCTCTGATTACCTTTTGCATTAGCAATAATAAACAATTGTAAAAAGAAAAATGATGTTAAAACTGAATAAAGAATCAACATCAAATTTAAGACAATTTTAAAAACTTTAAATGCAAAATGTTTCACAATATGTTCTAACAGGTGTCTGCAGCATTACTTTTCTAATAAAATACAAATTGGACTTCTTATTGTCTCGCTTTCAAGAGTTTTCTCGCTAAATTTCACGATTTTAATGTCTCCAGTTTTATCAGGATGGTTCCACTTTCACTTTTGCCCGTTTGATTACTCTTTAAATCGAATTGCAGAAAAATTTCTGATTCGGAAAATAAATGTTTAACCAAGCTTCATAGTTACAACTAAAGCCAAGGTAACATTTTAAGCACTGATAAAAATAACTCCGAAATACACTTTTGCAACATGGGCTTTTACAGGGATGGCTGATGCCATATGTTATCGAAATAGGCATAGCAAGGGGCATGCTTGGGGGGCTTAGCCCCCCAGGGTTTTCAGACGAGGTGTGTTGAAGGAATTTAACGCCCGCCCCAGAATGAATGAATGAATTCAGCCCTCACCCCAGAGAGAATTTAATGCTACGACAATGGTTTGTCTTTTGTTTGTGTCCCTTTTTTCAATGTTTTATTTCGAAAATTGAGAAAATCGTAAAATCTTTTTTTTATTACTCACTTAAAAAGTAAGATAGATTTTAGTTACAGACATTTCTTTTATGATAAGATATCATATGTGTTCCAAGCTTTATCCCCTTAAGTCTAGTACGAAGTTCAAAGAACATTTTGAATTTATAAAAATTCTTCCTCATTCCTTGCCCATAGGTTAGGTTAGGTTAAGTTAGGTCAGTGTGGCAGTCTGAATAGACAGACTCACCTAGACCGTATAGTCAACTGTGATACTACGGAAACTAGAGATATGTATGTCCCCAGTTCCCCCGTTGAACCACCCTGAGCGCCTCAAGAAGCTCTTAATTCGGACAATATCCCTAGTCCATATTGGTGATGGATACATTTTCATCATTAATTTCATGATTTTAGTCTCAGTTATTTGTTTTAGGTGATGGTATCATTTTTATACCCGTTTCTCCCCGTTCTCCTTGGGATAAGATGTACGAATTTTAGTAAAATTTCTTTGAAATATCTCCTTGTCCACAAGATAAGGCAGGGAATGCATATTTTAACTTGGTTGGTTCCATCTTCAGTCGTTGGTTCTGGGCAATGGACAATTTTTGTCCCCATTATTTTGTATTTTAGCCCCTAACTATACAAGTTAAAAAAAAAAAAAAAAAATTCTCTGAAAAATTTCCTTGTCCACAAGCTAAGGTAAGGAATACATGTTTTAATTTAGTTGATTCCAGCTTTAGTTGTTAGTTTTAGGTAATGGGCAATTTTTGTCCCCATTATTTTATATTTTAAACCCTAACTATACAAATTAAAGAAAAAAATCTCTTAAAAATATTCTTGCTCACAACATAAGGCAAGGAATACATGTTTTAACTTAGTTGATTCCAGTTTCAGTCGTTGGTTCTAGGCAAAGGTACCATTTTTGTCCCCATTCATTCGTATTTTAGCTCATAATTGTACAAATTTTTACAAAAAAAAAAGATTTCTCTGAAAAATCTCCTTGTCCACAAGGTAGGGCAAGGAATGTATGTTTTAACTTGGTTGATTCCAGTTCCAGTCGTTGGTTCTGATCAATGGGCAATTTTTGTTCCCATTCTTTTGTATTTTAGCCCCTAACTATACAAATTAAAAAAACAAATCTCTTAAAAATCTTCTTGCCCACAAGATAAGGCAAGGAATACATGTTTTAACTTGGTGGATTCCAGCTTCAGTCGTTAGCTCTAATCAAAAGTACCATTTTTGTCCCCATTTGTTTGTATTTTAGACCCTAATTGATTCCAGCTTTAGTCGTTAGTTATGGGCAATGGCCAAAGTTTTATTCCCATTTTTCCGTATTTTGGTCCCTAACTGTACAAATTTTTGCTAATCGCTTCTTATTAATTGCCCTTGCTGATCAATGAAAACACTTGATTTTATAATTATGCTTTCAGTCGTTTGGCTTGGAAAATGTTATGCTAGTTATCCTTTTTTTGCCCGGTTTTACCCCCC
>JAHXMU010024308.1:48837-65024 GCA_019455685.1 Philornis downsi
CGGCTTTAGTCTTTCACGTATCACACTCGACAGGACCTGACAGGACTGATACCGTGATAGTTTTTACATACACTTGGATCGCCTGTTTTAAACACAGGACACAGTGCACTTAAATTCCAATCATCGGGCATGTTTTCCTCGCGCCAAATCGCATTTAGCAGCTGATGCAGGCTGTTTATCAGCTTATAACCACCAGTTTTAAACAGCTCTGCTGGCAGGCCATCAGTGCCCACAGTTTTGTTGCCCAATATATATTTGTTCCAAATAATAGTCGCCTTCCAGTACGGCCTTCAAAGCCTGATGCAATTCATGTAGAATCTCTTCAATTGATTCGAAATGGAGACCCCCTGATCGGTCTTTCCAAATTACAAAATAGCCAGTAATCATACCATCACTGTGGAGGGACGTAATTGAATGTTTGTCGAAAAATCCATGGGGAGCCAATTCAGAAATATAAAACCAAGAAATGTGTGACCATCCACCAGGCCAATGATATTCCCTGATGGAAAAAACTCATAATGGGCACAATACCAACATAAAAGAAGAATAATTGTCATAGGCATAAGCCGGAATTTTCAGCGACTTTGGCGCAATATTTCCGGACTTGCTACATCTGCGGCGTGATATCCATTCGATTGGTGTGCTGTTTCTGAATTCAAGTCACCACCTGTAAAAATACATTTTATAAAGTGCTAGAAATCACTCCTTCACAGGTTTTAACGCTCTTTAACGATATTTTAACGATCTTTACAGAAAAAATTGAGCTTTTTTGGTACCAATCGAAGGCCAGAATATTCTTCTTTTAATGGCGTTAAAGGATACGTTTAAAATGCTAACACCATCAGCAAAGAGCCTATCACGAAATTTCGGATTTGTTGGACGGGACGTTCATCGGTAGAGGTTGATATTCACCAGGGTTGCTTTCTGTTTCTAACTTGTTCACGGCCTTCTTTGCAAATATTCGCAACATTCGAAATATTTTCGTAGAAGAAATTCCAAGTTATAAGCAAATTTTAGTGCATCTTTTTTAACAAAACCACACATTTCAAAAATTGCAATTTGCGCCATTAAAAAACGAAAATGAACCAATTTCATTATTCAATATTGTTTCAGCTTCAAGGAAGTTATTATTGCATTTAAATGAATGTTGCCTGACCCTTATGAGGATATTTATTTTTTTAAGTACCAGTAGTATCCAGTCTACTTTTGATGTTTTAATAAAACCATTAACTATCCCGTATAAAACATTTGTGGAAAGTCAATGGATGTACAATCCAGCCTAAAGCTATTATCGAAGAGAAATTTGAAATAAGATAATAAACATTTAACAGCCCAGTCTTCATCAGATAGCATCACCAATTGCACTTTTCGGACCAAGAGATAAAAGTAGTCAACACATCACCAAAGGTGGTCTATCACGAACTGGGGCTATGGCATCAGATACCACCACCGACAGTGAGTTCCAAAAACAAGTCAATGGATAGAGGAGAGCCAGATTGGAACATGCAAAATTGTGTGATCATTTCAAAAATATTATGACTTTCATGAAACCTTTCAGATTTTGTTTAGTGGTCCGTTATGGTGATACGGCCCTAAAACTTTTGAACAAAACAATACATATTTTGATATAAATTAAATCATTCTAACTATTCTAAATTCTAATTCTATTTCCAATTCTAAACTCATTAAACTCGTATTTGAAAAAAAAAAAAATAAATAAAAATAATAAAAATAAATAAATAAAAAATAAATAAAAATAAAAAAATAATAAAAAAAGTGAGAAAAAGTGAGAAGATGAATCAGATTATTCTAAAAGAAAATTACAACTTTATTAAATAGCAATTTCCGGTGTTCATTTAAGTTAGTCCTAATATCGTTATTTTTGCATTGAATTCTTAAATTCCCCCCAAACACTATAGACAAATAGTCCACTTATAGGTATTGCCATATTTTTTTGTCGCTAAGTTGGCACAGCTGTTCTCTATACTGAGGCGGAGTTTGAGTGCGATCTGTCTGTCATTCAGTTTGTTTACTGTGCTCAATTTTGTCAAATCATCTCAAGTTTGTTTTGCAATTTTCACAATGGATGCAAATATCGAACAAAGACTTTGTCTCAAATTTTGTATTGCAAATGGGATTTCGTGTGCCGAATCGCTAAATATGTCACAGAAGACTTATGATGAACCGATTTTATCAAAAATACGTCCATATGAGTATACCAGTGCAGTCAAAAGTAGTCGGGAAGTGATGGAATATTTGCTCACTCCGATTTTCCATCAATATCTTTAACTAAAATCAATATCGATACAATGAAGGAAATGGTGGCTGGAAATCATTATTAAAATTTAACAAACTAAATTTGTGCAGTTTTGTACTATGATTCGGATATGAAAGTCATTGCCGTTCAAGTAGTTTTTCTTAAATTTCATTCAAAAACCCAATAGCATAAATATCGCTGAAAACATGATAAAAAGAGTCAATTCTGACGCCACATGCATAAAACGCGTTATAAGAGGGGATGAGACATGAGTTTACGAGTTTCATATGCAAATCAGTCTATAGGCTTCGAAATGGAGCCGGCCAACTGATCAAAACTGAAATAACCACATAAAAGCCCATCAAATGTTAAGGTAATAATGCCTATTTTCTTTTATTATCGCAATGTTATGCAATCGGAATTCTTGCTATAATGTCGGACAATAAATAAAGAATATTATTTAGGCGATATGCCGTGTTTGAAAGAGCAAATTCGTTGAAAACAGGCTAGATGTTAGGAAATTAAATTCATGAATTTTTGCACTACTTTAAAGCTCTGTCTCAAGAGGCTATCATTCTAAACGAATTTCTGGTTACAAGTTTAGGATATGTTATCAAACAATCAATTTTGACGTTGCTCCGGCCGAGTTTTTTTGTCTTCTCAAAACTCAAATTACCGTATCCGTTTTCAGTCGATAGAGGGCGTCCTCTCTTACGTTCTCTATCGACTGAAAACGAGACTCAGCGAGAATTGAAGTGTTTTTCAAGAAAGTGCGTTTGAAAAATATTTTAATGATTGGATTGTTCGTTGGCATAAGTGAGCTATTTCAGAAGGGGCCTTCTTTGAAGGCGATACAGTAAATTGAAATGATTAACACATATTTGGTGTTTTATAGTCCAATTCTTGGTAATTTTTTTTTTTTTTTTTTTTTTTACAGAAAGTGTTTACTGAAATGACTCACTTATCATCAATTATATGTAGATTGTACTACAACAAAGCCCATTCCAGATATGTAGACAATAAATGTGTCCAGCTTTATTACAAATAGCTGAACCTCACAGAATTTTATATAAAATATATTAGGTGCGCAATTAAGCTCCCGGTCCTTGCCAATAGATAGCTCTAGCTGTAGGTGCTAGTCGATTCTTCCATAATCTAAACGTCATGAGCAAAGCTTAGGCATATGGTAAACACACCGCCTCGACACAATAGTGATTTTCTTTCACCGTCATATAATTTTGGTTGTGTGAATATGTATGATTTTGTGCCAAATAATCGTCATATGCGGGAAGTATTGATTTTCTTCTTTCAATCGAAGAAAATGGCGGCTAAAGCTCATCGACAGCTTCAAAACGTTTAGAGAGATGCTGCTTTAAGTGAAACAATATATCGAGATTGGTTCCGCCGCTTTAAAGAGGGTAATTTTGATGTTAACGACCGTTCGTGAGAAAGAAGACGAAATACATTCGAAGACACTGGATTAACGGCATTGCTTGACGGGAATTCGTGCCAAACGCAGGTGGAGTTTGCCTCGGTATTAGGAATTACCCGCCAAGCCATTTCCAAAGATTGCATGCGTTAAGAATTATTTAAAATCAAGGAACCTGAGTTCTTTCTGAGTTAATACCAAGGGACGTTATAACTTCTCTGGATTAAGAATAACAACGGAACACCATTTTTTGCTATTTTTTCCATATAAACCTGCAGCTATTTCTGTAATAAAACAAACAAATTGGGTTTTAAGTGTTTGTGTGTTTGTGGTGTATTGGAGTAAACCAATAACTCTACATAACCTCAAATAAAATGTTATAACATAGTTGTAACGCATGATATTGATAGCTAATTTACGTCAGCATTTCTTGAGATTACACAGTCGCAATTTAACAACTGAAATCGCTGTTTTTTTAATGTCTACTACGGCTATAATACTAGTCTTTTCTTTATAACATTAGCCAACAAGGTTTTGGGCTGGAGCAACCAAATATCTTTCATAGGGTAATTTGGTGGGTTGAATTCGAATCTGTAATTGGTTTTTCCCTATCACGTCAGCTTTTTGAGATACAGGAAAAATGTTTTTACTTGTCTTTTACATGAAAAATCATTAGTTTATTTAAAAATCAATAAATTTTCAAAAGTGAATGACGTTTTTTGAACCTCGTTTGTATTTTGTTGGTTCGGTTTCACGTATAAGAGTACAGCAATAGTCTCCCAGCATGCTTTTGTCCCAAAATCCTTGATAATTTCTTTTAATTTTCATTAAATCTTGGTGAGCACGCTCCCCTTGTTCATCGCTCACCTCACCTATGTTTTGTGAAGAAAAATCTAAATGCGAACGAAGAAAATGCATTCTGAGTGACATTCATGCACCTAATTCGTGATAATTTTTCAATAATTCAGCAATAATTAGTCTGTAGTTTTCACTCTTATTATTTCTAAGAAAACTGTTCACGATGCTCTTGAAAAATTTCCAGGCTGCATATTCTTTCTCCAATAAACATTGTGAAAAATTGTCGTTATTCAATAGCTTCCTGATCTGAGGGCCAACAAATACGTCTTCTTTGATTTTAGCATATGAAATTTTATGAAAAACTGATAGCAAGTATTCAAATGCTGCACCATCTCTGTCCAGAGCCTTGACAAAGTTCTTAAAAAGGCCCAATTTTAAGTGCAGCGGCGGAAGAAGATCGCCATTTGGATCAATTGATGGTTTATTTGAAATGTTTTGTTGTCCTGGGGAATACTCAGTTGTTTTTGGCCACTCTGTTCTGACGTAATGATGACATGTAGCGCGACTATCCTATAGGCAAAGGAAACAACAATATTTTGTGAAACTTCCTTGCATGCCAGTCAACAAACCAATAACCTGAAACAGATTAAGGTCACCACAGGTCTTTCATTTATTGTCGTTGTATTCGAGTAATGTCAAAATTTCAGTCATTGACGAGTAATTTTCAATTGTATTAACGGCGTAAGCAATTGGTATGGATGTTTTTTCATTCCAATTATGCAAAGGAAGAGCTTTTAAACTGTACTACGGTTATAGTACTAACCTTTTCATTATAATTTATTCACATCCCTGTAGCATTCTCATGTATACCACTGTATTTGCATTGATATGGAAAACTATTCCAGATATTTGATTATTATCAGGCGATCGCAAAAAAAGTTCCGTACAACTCGATGAAAGCAAATTCTTTTCATTTCTTTCGCCCATTAAACAATTAATTTCCATTTAATGGAGTTTAGCTAAAATAAACAGACCATTACGAAGAGCAACAGAATGTCTACGGCGGTGTTGAGGTTGCTGAAGTTTACAGCACTTCCCCGGCCAGCCAGCCATAGACGATGGATCATGATCAATACCCGAGTAAGAGCTAAGGCTAAACTCTGGTAGCCAGTCTAGCCATCAGTTGATTTTTACACAGAAGTAACTTGAGCAGCAGCAGCGGCTGCAACAATATTATGATCGTTTATGTTGTATTTGATCAAAGAAAACATAAATTATTTATAAACCAAGTGGCAAACAATGGCAATGAACACAACCAACCATCCATCCATCCAGCTATTCATCCATCCTCCTGTTGCCACCGCAACCTCGATCGTCATCATCATCATCATCATCTATGTCTCGTATATTCCCCGAAAGAAGTGGGAGGTGGCTCCTACAATGAACTGCTCGCTTAAACTGTTTTGGCTTTTTCGCGAGCATTGAAGTGGAAAAATGTATCGCATGTAGTACATGAAATAAAGCTACCGTTTTTTTTTTTCAAATCTCTTTGTTGGCTTTCCGCTTGTTTCGAATCTTTAAGATTTTTCAGTTTTTTTTTTTTTTTGGTTTTCGTATTGGAATTTTTATGCTTTATTTTTTTGTTTTATGTATAAAAAATTTAAAAACCACGCTATCCCGTACACGCCTTCATGGCACTTCATTTAAAAATTGCAATAAAAGGAGGAGAAAGAAGCATTTACTAGTTTTGAGGCCGAGGAAAATGTTGGGGAACAAGGGAGAGATCACAGCATAAAATATATAAATTTTCTAACGTTAAATTGACCGACAGCCTTTGGTTGTTAGAGATGTTGGGTTTTATTTACGATTTCTGTTAAATTTTTTTTCTCCTCGTCGTCTAACCTGGAAGACAATTGGAAACTATTGCCAAAGAGGTATTTTGAATTTACGATAATGTTGGTCACACCGAGAGTTCTA
The DNA here is from genome assembly GCA_019455685.1 of Philornis downsi. Classification (NCBI taxonomy): domain Eukaryota; kingdom Metazoa; phylum Arthropoda; class Insecta; order Diptera; family Muscidae; genus Philornis; species Philornis downsi. Next base: position 55,299 of record JAHXMU010024308.1, read on the forward strand.
ATATTGAAGTGTGCTCGCTAATAAAGAAAATTTCACAATGGAATAATCTTGTATATAAAAGTTATACAAAAAGTTTATAGAGATGCAACAACTCCACAATATTGCCTCTGCCTCTATTAAATTTTGTTGCCTCAAAGTTGGAGCTTTCACATCAAAACTCTGGTCGTCTTGAGATTTTCCTAAATATCGGCCAAATTAATAGAACAGCAAGAAACATAAATCTTGAAAAGGCAATTCCTCAATTAAGTGTCGCTTAGATTTATATCATTTCTTAAATATAATGTCTGATTGGACAACAGCCATAACCTTCAATTGTGTCGAAGTTTACCGTGGATTGCAGTCCGCTGTTATTTGAATGATATATCGGTAGGTGGGAGAGTCAAAACCGAGTCTTCGAGAGAGTCTTCATGTAAGAAATATTTTCTTCTATTTAATATTTTTGTAGAAAAAATCAGTAGTTTATTTCAGAACGACTTTCAGAGCAGTGACAAGAAAAATTTTGTATGTCAAAAGAAAGAACAGGTTCTTCCTGCAAGAAATATTTTTTGCTATTTAATATTTTTGTAGAAAAACTCAGTAGTTTATTTCAGAACGACTTTCAGAGGAGTGACAAGAAAGATTTTGTATGCCAAAGGAAAAACAGGTTCTTCCTGTAAGAAATATTTTCTGCTGTTTAATATTTTTGTAAAAAATTTCAGTACTTTATTTCAAAACGACTTTCAGAGCAGTGATAAGAAAAATTTTGTATGTCAAAAGAAAAAACAGGTTCTTTCTGTAAGAAATATTTTCTGCTGTTTAGTATTTTTGTACAAAAATTCTGTACTTTATTTCAGAACGACTTTCAGAGAAGTGACAAGAAAAATTTTGTATGTAGAAAGAAAAAACGGGTTTCTGTAAGAAATATTTTCTGCTGTTTAATATTTTTGTAGGAAAATTCAGTAGTTTATTTCAGAACGACTTCCAGAGCAGTGATAAGAAAAATTGTGTATTAAAAAAAAAAAACAGATTCTTCCTGTAAGAAATATTTTTTGTTATTTAATATTTTTGTCGAAAATTTTAGTAGTTTATTTCAGACCGACTTTCAAAACAGTGATAAGAAAAATGTTGTATTTCAAAAGAAAAAACAGGTTGTTCCTGTAAGAAATATTTTCTGCTGTTTAATATTTTTGTAAAAAATTTCAGTACTTTATTTCAAAACGACAGTGACTAGAAACAAAGAAGTCATAAAAAAGTTGAGAAAAATGTTCTTTATTTTTCAACATAATCTCCTTCTAGATCGACACACTTTTTCAATATATTCAACAGCTTCTACACATTGTTTATGGTAATAAATGTCAAACTCCGTAACATAACCATCAACCGCAGACTCCATCTCCTCAATGTTATCAAATCTTTTACCACCGACCCATTTTTTCAAGTTTAGAATTAGAAAATAGTCCGAGTGATGAAGCAAAACATCCGAGTTTTAAGAACTTTAATAAAAATGTAAGAGAGTTACAGCGTCTGCCATGCAGCCAGACAGACTATCGGAAGTTCGTCAATCGACTTAGCAGTCTTGAGAAACATTTGGTCGAATGATACCTGATGCTCTAAAAGCTTCATTCTCTGGTCGTTAAACTTTTGCGTTGTCCCACGATATGTTTTCATATGGCAAATGTGACGTACTATATGATACATCGCTGTATAAGGTGTGGTTATAAAAAAAATCCTTTGCATCTCATGAGTGAGACATTAGAGAGCTTCTTACATTCAGTGAGATTACACGCATGTCCCAACAAGAACGCAAGATTTAAATTTTAAATAAAGCACAGATATTTAAAAAAAATAATCGTGAAACTTTGTTATATCGCAAAGTAGACAGAATGAGGTTATGTATGGAACAACACATCGGGCAGATGGCCGCCGCGGCTTTCCTGGCATACACGCGATCTTTTAAAGAAATTTTCAATGAACGTTTTGCATAAAAGCTGCGGTATTCCATTAATGCAGGGTCCAATTTCCTCTTTTAAAACTTGAGTCGTCGTCGGCTTATTCGCGTAAACCATCGACTTCAAAAAACCCGAAAAAAAAGTCTAACGGTGTTAAATCGCACGATCTAGGCGGCCAATTCTGGTTTTCAAAACGTGAAATAACACGGCCGGGAAATGACTGATGCAGCAATTAAATTGTTTCTCTGGTTGTATGACATGTGGCGCCGTCTTGTTGAAACCACATGCCCTCCACATTCATTTCTTCAGTTCTAGGCACGAAAAAACTGGTTATCACTTCATGATACCGAACACCATTGACTGTCTTGCGTTCTTGTTGGGACACCCTTTATTTTTAGACTCACTCAGCGGTGCTTACACTTTAACGACGATTCCAAAAGTCACAACTTGAAAAGCATTAACAAGATTTATTGATTACTCGAAGTGTCCCTCAGACACATCGAGGCACATCATCGCTCAAATAATGATAGGTGGCTGCATGTGGGGTTAAACCCGTGATCACGCAAGCAATATTTGTGTGTACCAACCATCATGCCACGGTCGGTCACAAGGTATAGCAATAAGCAATATAAATTTTAATAGTGTGAATCCATAATCTGGGCATTGAGAAATTGTTTAGCCTACTCTGCTGTAAACAATACCAAAGTATATCAGTTGACTTTCAGCAATGCGTGTCCTTTATCAGCTACATTTTGGCATCTTGCAGTCCGAGGGTGGTCCAAAATCTAGCCGACCTAACAAAGAAGACACAAAAAAGTTGAGAAAATTTTTCTTTATTTTCTCCTTTTAACTCGTACAGTTTTTTCAGCGATATTCAATAACTTCTATGACCTGTTTATAGAATGAACTGTCAAACGCCTTAAAATATGTAACAACCGTAGACTCCACCTCATCATTGCTGGCAAATTTTTCACCACCGAGCAATTTTTTCAAGTTCGGAAGTAGAAAATAGTCCGAGGGAGCTAAATCTGGCGAATAAGATGAGTGATGAAGCAATTTGAACTTTAATTGAATAATTTTAGCCATAGCAATGGTGGACGTGTAAACTGGAGTATTGTCTTGGTGAAACAACACTTTCTTTTTCACCAAATACGACCTTCATTCCGTAATTTCATCACCTAAACCCTACAATAATTTAATATTCACCGTTGATGAATTTTCCTTTCTGAAGGTAATCAATGAAAATAATCCCACGCACAGCCCAAAAAACAAACGTCATGGCCTTGCTTGCAGATGGAACTGTCTTCGCCTACTTTGGACACGATTCTCCCATTACAGTCTACTGCTTTGAATGTTCCTTTGTCTTAGGTGTGAAGTGGTGAACCCATATCTCATCCATGGTTATAAATCGAGGCAAAAATGCGGGTTTATTGCGGGGAAACATCGCCAAATACTCTACTGAAACATTTTTATGACACTGTTTTTGCTTTATTGAAAGCAAGCCCGCGCACCCATCTTGCCCACAGCTTTCTCATCTTCAAACCTTCGACCAATATAAGATGTATAGCACTTTTTGAATTGCCTATAATTTCAGCTAGCTATTTCAGCTCACACACCTTCAGCCGATAATTATCCTATACCATTTTTGGATTTTCTTAACCATATCTGGCGTGGACATCTCAATTGGTCAGTCACTACGGTGTTTGTCTTGGCAGCTCGTACGGCCACGTTTAAACTCTGCTACCCAATATTTTACAGTCGTAGACGAAGGAGCAGACACCCCCAGAATAGAATCTAGTTGGGTTTTAATATTGGTTGGACTGAGACCTTTCAAATGAAAATATTGAATTACATAAAGGCGGCAATTTTTTTTTCTATTTTTATAAATTCACCGATATCGTTTATTTTTGATGGCTCGAATAAAAATACTAAACAACGTGACATTTTGAAACTTAAAACTTATATTTTATCAGTTGGCCACTTTTTACCAAAATTATTTTTTTTTTTTTTTTTTTCAAACTATTGGCACCATCTATACGTCAGTTGAGCTAGTTTTGGGCCCTCGCCCTTGTATATATAAAGATATGCTACATACAGCTTTGACGCAGATGATGCATAGATTTTGACTCTATAAAACAACAGCCCAACAAATTACTGAACGTAACATTTTTACAAAAAGTTGTCCCAATTTCTGTACCGTCAGGTATGGTCAAAATATTCAAAATTTTGTCAAATTTGGTTTATCATTTGATCTTTAATGCGGTTGATCTGTAAAAGATATATAACACAAGATAAGTACATGTTGAATTAGCTATTCTGTGCAAAATTTCTAACAGCTCTGGGTTTATCAAAGAAAACTGAAAGAATATCCAAATTCTGAGATGAAAATTTCTTAAGTCTATAACAAAAATATGACGAGCTGGGGCTGTGATACCTTGTCAATGTACTTGGACAACAATTTGGTTAAAACTGAAAAAAATACATTTGTTGCACAGTAATATCAGAAACATCCTTCCAGCAAGTCTTAACATTCACACATGGGTATACATAATTTTATATAATGCAAAACCTTAATTTTTCAAACTTTACTAAAAAGAGGCTGTACTAATCTCATAAGTCATTGAATGCCGATCATTTCTTTGTTTTGTTCCTTTTCCAAGTAAAAACAATATTCAATTAATTGTATTTTACAGCTTTAAATATTTTCTATTCTGCCTCCCTCATCCTCTCTCTCTCTCTTACTATGCAAAAGCTTGATTACATTTGATTGTATCGGTTTTGCTTTTTCTCCTCCCAGACTTAGGGTGGTCTTTGGCTTCATTAATAGTCTAAAGTATAGTGGAAATTTATATAGTATAGTAGATTTTTTAATAAAGATATACTAGTGCGGAAAACTAAACGAACTGGGGGGAAAAAGACATGCAAGGAGTGTTCTTTACAAATGAAACTGGGTCATTTGGTTAAAATAATGTAAATGTAAAGAAAACTTGCAAAAAAAAAAAAGAAAAAACCCCATAAGGAATAATTTATTACCAAATCTAAGAGATGGGTCAGAGGGAGGTGAAGCATTGGCGCTTTGGTTAGAATAAATGCAGACAGTAGAATGAAAGTATAGGTTATTGTTAAGATCTAAAATTAAAAAAAAGAACAAAAAAACAAAAATATTATTTTATATTATTAATAAAGTAAAAATTATTAGTTTATATGAGAGAAAAGAAACTTAAGTTTATTTTCGATAAAGTTAAATTACACAAAAATAGGATGAAAGATAAAATTTCAGAATACCATATTGAAGAACGATCGCAGAAGACGGAAGCCGTTGAAATTACTTGCAACGATCTTCATATAATAAATAAAAAATTATATAATAATCACTAATTAACAATATCAACAACATCAAAGTGAGATGGATAATACAAAAGATGACAAATATTTATATAGATCCCTCTCAATGAATGCCTGTAACTTCAATGTATATGAGAAGATCTCAAATATTCTACTCATAAGATCTAAGAGATTTGTGTTTTTTTGTAATATGCGGCTCCATATATATTCATCAAAATAGCTTAAAAACCATTCCACTCCAATTTAAATTAACTCTTCGAGGTTTTACGGTATTCCAAGGGATAGTAAAAAAAATTGTATCCAACATACAGACAAACAACGATTAATATCAAAAAGGCTTATTATTACACGCCAGAGTCCACCATTTTGTCTAAAATCAAAGTCACAGTAAAGGGACGACTAATAATTCTGTGAAGCCTTCACTTGGAAATTACACAGAAACCATTGATTTTTCCTAACTCGGTCATTTTGTATAGAAGTTATTCTAAAGGGCTTGACAGTGCATTTTCGTTCTCAGAATTAAATGCGTGTTGTGCGCTAAACGCCTGATATATACTAAATTTTATTGACTTAATGGATTAAGTAATTTGTAAACATTTTTCGAATTTAGGCAAACATAATATTATACGAGTTCAATGCGAAAAATGCATATTGCTACAGCCTGTCGATTACAAATTACAGGGAAGTCTAAGAGATAGTAGAGGTGGGGTGGTAAAGTAGTCCATTTTCATTCTTAGATAACTTAACTTGTCAAACACTTGACATGTCCCAAATTTGACTCAAGACTGTACGGGTTATATATATGGGGTTTCTCAAATTTAGGAAACATTATAAATAAATATAATGGAAACAAATTTGGAGTACTGCAAAAGATATTACAGTAAGAATGTGTGCTTCAGAAGAGCCATTTCTATTAGAAATATCAGATGGAAAGTGATTAAACAAATTCCCTTGCGTCTCATGAATAAAAAGTAGGAGAGCTTCCGGCATTCAGTGATCTTACATGCATTTTCTCTTTGGACTCACTAAACGAAACCTACAGTTCAACGGCGATTCCGAACGTTACAATTTAAGAAGCGTTTATCAGTCTCGTCGATTAAATGAGTGAAAAATGCATTCTTCTTTTTTGGCCCATTTGAATAGCACCCCTCACGTGGTAACCAGTTTAAGTGTGAAAGTCTTTTGCAGATCATCATTAATCAGATCGGATTACAGTAATTGTGTATAATTAAATAAAAAACAAACTCTGCTGCCAAAATCAAGAAAAAAGCTGGCGTAAGTGCAAGTGTATCAATAGTTGGAATGATCCGATTTTGGTCAAATCTGGGCCTTTTTCTCCGACAATTTGTAGCCGTTTTGAAGACAATTCCATTATGCCGCTCCCATAAAAACCTGCTGATTGGCAAACAATTGACTGTCCCAGTCAATTTTCTACAGCTTCTCTTAAAGCGAATTGTTCACCATTTGCCATAGGCAGAAACAGGCAGAAATCATTTGGTGTCTGGTCCGGTGCATAAGAACCTTCCAACCACCGAAATCCTGGAACTTCTGGCGGATCACCGTCGATGTGAGTATTCTGATGTTATCCTGAAGGAAAACAAGCTGGCCGTTTCTGGGCGGTTGCTTTCTTCAAGTGGTTCAATAGTTTATAACACGGATTCGAATTAAGTGTTTTTCCAATCTCATCAAACACATATGTATAAAAATCTTTCTGTTCAAGGGCACGGTTTCCGCTGCCCGTTTTACCGCAAATCGACCACTACCACGTTTTTGCTTTCCATTAATTGTCACTATCCGGGTAGATTTTGTTACGATTCAGTAGCAATTTGTAAATGCAAATTCTATTTGTATCCAGCCTTATGTAAGATGTTCCAAATGTTTTCTTGTGCAATATTTAGCTCCTGGACAATGGAAAAATTTGCTTACTTGACGATTTCTATTATTCTATTGACATTTTCGACAATTAGTCCTCCAAAGCGTGGTGCATATTTGAGGTTTGTCAACTGCTCGGAAATAGGGCGGAAAGCAGTCTCAGGGTCATAAAAACTATTCAAACTTTTGGCGTTTTTGCATTTATCGAAAAGAAACTGTAAAATATGACGTATTTTCTCTTTGCTGGCGTCCATCTTTGATGCTGGTTCAAATAATACTGAGTCGAGCAATCACAAAACTACCAGAGTAATTTTTTGAGAACGAAATCTTATCTTTCTAATGCCGTCTAGCGTAACCCAATTGCACTAAGGTAACGTGGGCAACGTACCGATTACTAGGGCCATCTGTTAGAAAAATAATGGCATTTTTGCTAACTATAACTAATATAGTCGTTGGATCAAATCCTGACACAGCCTTATCTTTCCTTAGGCGGCCGATACCTTAACTGATACCTGAACTGATTTGTAAGTCTAGAAATAAAGTTGTGTATATTTCCACTGATTGTGAGAATCCCTCCTTGCAAAGTAATGATCTTTTATTATATTTTTACAAAATCCCTCACATCTAAATCGCTTGTACCTCAGTTTGGCTATGCCTGCTCGTGCCATGATCTATAGGCGCATTTAATTCAATCTTCTATTGCAATCTCGATTTGTGCCAAATTGTTGACAATCCAATAAAACTGCAAGCAGCGCCCCAAATGGAACTATAAATTTCACACATCCATTTAATGACAATTTAAATATCTGAACATTTGTCTTTGCTAACATTTCGAAGCCAAAACGTCTGTAATTTGCATTAATTTTCTCCTCCATCAAAAGCTAAAAGGCGGTTGTTGCTGCTGGTTGCTTAGTTGGCTGCCACTGATGGCTAACCAAACCGCCTCCTCCCGCTCTACCTCTCTCTATTCCACTCTCTCTCTCTCATACTCTGTGTCTCTCTCAGCATGTAATGACATCTAAAGTCAACATGAAAAATTAATGGTTTCCGTCTTAAAAATCTCTAAAGTCTCCCCTTGAAAACAGGAAAATGTAAGCCAAGATTAAGATATCACATCAGATCAGCAGCAGTAGCAGCAGCAAAAACAGCCGGCAAATGGAAGAGAGAGCCAGTTTTTTTTCCTTAGAAGCTAGCATGACGATAACTAAACTTTAACAACAAGTATAATTAAGTGTTTATACATTAAAAAGTATTTTGTTTAAAATCACACTTAAAGGAATTTGTGTCGAAACGATTTTTCGTAAATATTTGTTTTCGTAATTATGAATAATTTGATTGTGATCTCACCAGACCCCAAAGACATCCTGTGCCTTCCTACTGTATGTACGGATAGCTATGCCCGATTAAGTTACTTAAAGCTTTAATCAAGCATCAAGATTTCTTACGTTAATTTACCATAAGATTGTAAACGTCATGATAACAAATTAACTTACAAGTTTTTATATTTTTTTTTTTCCATCTCAGCCTAAAAATGTATGCCTTTATTTCGTTGCGTTCAATTTGGATGTTTGGTGTTATTTTTCCAGATTTAATTTTTTTCTCTTCGGTTTTAATAATTATAACGAAGATTGACAGTTTAATTAAAAGCGGAAAAATGTGGAATTTTTGGATTCGTAAAGTAAATATTTTGAAAACCGCAGTGATTTAATTGGGAAGTCATCATTAAACTGCTGGTCGCGTCTCTTTAGCTATGGAGAATCTCCGAGAATTGCTGTTGTATCGGGTTGCATAGAAAGATTGTGAAATATTTTAGGTTAAGTGTTAATTATTGCTTTAACAGAAATAGTGTTGAAATATACTGAATTGTGTGGAAGGGATTCGATTTTATATCTGTCTGTCACATTTAAGTAAGGAAATCATTTTAAATGAGACCTCATATGTTCCTTAATCATTAAATTGGAATTGAGTTGCCAAATCCACAAATTCTCTAAACTCAATTCATAAATTTTCGGCAACATAACCCGGTTTACATGGAATTGCCGGAGGCGTTCTCGGCCGGACAAATTTTCTCCGTAAATACTGAACCAAATGAACATTTCGAGAGCATAGCTGTTCATGAATTATTGGGAATTTTTGGTGCCCAGCCAGCATTTTCAAAGAAAACAGGCCAATGGTGTCCCCACTTTAAAATCCATATCAAATTCTGATTCTATCAGCGGATGCTGATTAGCATCTGGGCTCACACTCTGAGTTTCCCATACTTAAGTGCGTCAATGCATATCAAAATATTATAAGGTAGAATAAAAAGAAATGCATTATTTTCCCAATAGACGGCTTTAGTAATCTATGCCTTGCATTGCGTAAGTACGTACAGATTACGATAGATAGCGTTAGAAAAATAGCTTTTCATTTTTAAAAAACTACTGACAATTTTGTGATTGCTCGATTCAATATGTTAGAACGTGCTTTAAAAATGGATACCAGCAAAGGCGAACATACGTTTCATTTTAGGTAATAGTAAGTAGTATTTACGAACCTGATACCTAACAGCCAATCACGCGCAATTTTTGTCCATCGATTT
>JAHXMU010024308.1:65424-140066 GCA_019455685.1 Philornis downsi
GGTCGGATACAAAAAGAAATGTATGCATAAAACCTCACGGCTCACATTTTCATCTGCGAATCGCTAGTGAATCGCAACAAAATCGACCCATTTCTGAAGCGGATGGTGACTACTGATAAGAAATGAATCACTTACAACAACATTCAGTGAAAACAGTAGTGGTTGAACTGCTGTGAGCCGGCGCAAACGTTGGCTGTGCAAGGACTACCGCTCAGGAGGGTTTTGCTGTGTTTTTGGTGGGATTGCCAGAGAATCATTTAGTATGAGCTGCTTCTCTGGCGAAAATTTCTTTTTTCAGACATGTAATATCAATATCTGAATAGTCTGAAACAATGTTAAGTTCGTAAATTTCTGCCTCGTCATCATTTATAATGCGTTTTATGAATGTGGGGTCAGAATTGGCTGTTTCTAGCACGTCAGCAGTAACCTGTAGGCGATTGATTTTATGGAGAAAATCTATGTGTATCGGAAGTCGCAACTCGTTTCATACCCAAATGGCCATATAGAATGGTACGAATTTATTCGTGAGACACGGAAAATTCAGCTGACGTCTCTCTCAAAGTTAAATTACGATTTACACTCACCATTTTCTCTATTTTATAGACGTTAACTTAAGTTTAAGGCATTGGTAGTCGGAACAAAGCGTGGCAAATTTTCCTTCACATTTTGATCGATTCTGTACCACTATGCATGTACTGATTCGTGAGATACAGAAATTTTAGCGGCTGTTTCTCTTAAAGTTAAATGGCGATTTACAGTCACCATTTTCTTTACTTTAGCGATGATAACTTCAATTTAAGACCTTGGTAGTCGGAACAAAGCGTGCCAAGTTTCCCTTCACATCTCATCCGATTTTAAAAGCACTGTACTATACCTGTACTGATTCTTAAGACACGGACAATTCAGTGGGTATTTCTTTCAAGGTTAAATGAAGATTTGTAGTCACCTTTTCCTTTACTCTATCGATAATAACTTCAGTTTAAGACGTTGGTAGTCGGAACAAAGCATGACAAATCTTCCTTCACATCTCGATCGATTTTAAAGGCACTATACCACTCATATGCATGTGTTTTTGGCAAAGTCGAGTCACTGTAAGCCCTCTCTTTTATTATATCGACGTTAACTTGAGTTTAAGACGTTGGTAGTCGGAATAAAGCATGGCAAATTTTCCTTCACATCTCGACCGATTCTGTACCACTGTACCTGTACTGATTCGTGAGAAATTTCAGCGGCTGTCTCTCTTAAAGTTAAAAGACGATTTACAGTCACCATTTCCTTTACTTTAGCTATGATAACTTCAGTTTAAGACTTTGGTAGTCGGAACAAAGCGTGGCAAATCTTCCTTCACATTTCGACCGATTTTAAAAGCACTGTACCAATGTACATGTACTGATTCGTAAGACACGGAAAATTCAGTGGGTGTCTTTCTCAAAGCTAAATGAAGATTTGCAGTCACCTTTTCCTTCACTTTGTCGATGATAACTTGAGACATCGGAAGTGGGAACAAAGCATGGAAAATCTTCCTTCGCATCTCGACCGATTTTAAAGGCACTGTACCACTCATATGCATGTGTTTTTGATCAAGTCGATGCACTGTAAGACTTCGACAACATTTTTAGTGATTCGCACCGCGAAATTCCTTTTCCAATAAAAAATCTAGGACAAATTCTTTGTTCGATACTTTTACTGTATTATAAAAATCGCAAAATACGCTTGAAGTGAAGCGAAAAAATCTAAAAAAACTTAAAGACAGATCGCCCTCAAACTCCGCTTCAGTATAGAGGAGAATTTAGAGAACCCCTTTAAGTGAACTTTTTAAATTATCAATTATTGGTTCTTTTTTGACAGAATCTGTTGTTGTAGTTTTTCGAAGCCGTTTTTTTAGGCAAATGATTATAAATCATAACCAGGAATATCCGCTCTGTATATTGAGAATATTTTTAGTAATTTTTAGAATTTATTTTGCCGGATATATGGAAATTAGAGATCGGACATTATTGTCTTCAGCAACATCTAGTAAAATTCACTGCGAAATAAAGTTGTAGACCATTTTTTCTTGCTAGCTATACATTTTAACTAAATTTTTCTTGCTAATTCTCAAGATAAGGATGAAAATGACCCTTTAAAATTTGAAATCGACCATTGGACGGGTTTTGGTTTTGGGAGTTTGACAATACTCAGCTGGTGTGTTTGTCTGATGAAAGAGCTATTCATTCTAAAAGTAAAGACTTGAATTTTATGATATTTCTTTAAAAATAGACGCAATTATCCCTTTTTTAAAAGTTTATCCCTTTATGATTTATTTCCGCATATTTTCCATTGGTTATTTTCCAAAGTTACAACGACAGATGACGCAGTTTGCAAATCTAAGAGCACCTTCCAAAGTATGATTGCTTGTATTTATGCCACTTTGCATCAAATTATGTATCAACTAAGATTTAATTGAATAAAGATAACAAAATAATTGTAGTTAAACCAAGTCAGTGCACTTCGACTAGAAAAACTAATATCTATATTAAATTACTCGTAAACATTTAATGTAGATTCGAAAAAGACCCGATTACGTTCACTACTTTGTTATTACAAACTAACTCTGATTGCTGATGAAGTCATTGAAATAACTTTCAGTTATTCCTATACTTGGCAATATGAAATTCTTCCTCTCTCTTCTTATGGATCGTTCCATCATTGACAATGCATGACGTGAATTCCATGTTTATAATTGCTCCTCTCATATTAGTTTGTTTTTTTTTCTGATGGCCTTAATTCTTAACTGGCAATTTAGTAAATTAAAAATTTGTAATGGAAAACAATTAACTATTAAAAATAATGAAAATAGCAGTAAATACTTATATGGCGCTTACAAATTGTTAAAAACATTAAGAAAATCGATTATCTGAAAAAACACAAGCGTAGTTAATTTGAGATTGAACAAATTGAGATGACTGAATAGATTTTTCAATACAATCTTTTACCAGAGGAAAGAGTGTATTGATGTATGTTAAAACTTGAGAAAATATTCCATTTCAATCCATGTATGGATAGGGTGGAGCTTCTGATATTCATTGAATTTATACCATCCGCCTGTCAACTATTCTTGGACGACAAAGGATTAAAACCATTTTGGTTCAAGTCCGTGCTATTTAATGCGTATTCTTTACTGTAGTGATGTTGATGGTTTATTTAAAAAAAGTGAACCAGCCATACAAGTATGGCAAAATTGAATGGAGATTATTTTTTTAAGGGCTCTTCTTTTGCATAATGGGAGTGAAAAACTACCCATACCAGTTGCTCATGCTGTTAATACAAAGGAAAACTACGAACCAATGACTGCAATTTTGACATTACTCAAATATAGCGATAATAAATGCAAATTCTGTGGTGACCTTAAGGTGGGTGATTTCAATTTCTTTGCATATATATAGTAAATTAACCTGTTTCAGATCATTGGTTTGTTGACTGCTATGCAAGGAGTTTTCACAAAATATTGGTGTTTCCTTTGTCTATGGGATAGTCGCGATACATGTCATCATTACGTCAGAACAGAGTGGCCAAAAACAACTGAGCATTCACCAGAAAAACAAAACATTTAAAATAAACCATTAATTGATCCAAATGACGTTCTCCTTCCGCCGTTGCACATAAAATTGGGCCTTTTTAAGAACTTTGTCAAGGCTCAGGACACAGATGATGCAGCATTTAAATATTTGTTAGCAGTTTTCCTAAAATTTCATATGCTAAAATCAAAGAAAGCATATTTGTTACCCTCAGATCAGGAAGCTATGATGGAATGATGACAATTTTTCACAATATTTATTTGAAATCTTTCAAGAGCATCGTAAACAGTTTTCTTGGAAACAATAAAATTGAAAGCTACGACAAATTGTTGCTTAATTATTGAAAAATTATCAGAAATTAGGTGTACGAATGTCACTTAAAATGCATTTTCTTTATTCGCATTTAGATTTGTTCCATAAAACGTGGGTGCGGTGAGCGACGCACAAGGGGAGCATGATCTCCAAGATTTTATGGAAATTAAAAAAGAAATTATAAAGGATTTTGGAATATGGGAGACTATTGCTGGACCCTAATACGTAAAACCGAACCAACAAACGACGTTCAAATAACGCCATTAACTTTTGAAAATTCATTAATTTGTAAATAAAGTAATGATTTTTTATGTAAGAGCGAATAAAAACATTTTTTTAATCTTAAAAGCCTGACGTGATAGAGAAAACTCAATTACAGATTCGAATTCAGCCCACCAAATTACCCTAGGAAAAATATTTGATTGCTCCAGTCCGAAACCTTGTTGGCTAGTGTACTTATTAAATATAAGAAGCTATTTTCTGTATCTTTCAGAATAAAATCACATCATACTTTTAGGCTTAATATAAAGCATTGAAGAAGGTTGTCTGGAACGAGATATGTGGCACATTTATTTCGTTTTCGTCTATAGTCCAGCACGCAGCTTGAACGAAATTTTCTGTTCCCAAAAAGAAAGCATATTTGTTGTACTAGCAAATGCATGTTTATTGAAATTTACTGAAATTTTCCAGTATATTTCAATTGAGTAGTACGTGGCTCCTTCCCGAATTTTTCTCTCGAGGAAAATCTAATTGGATATTTTATCTATTTCACACTCAAACAAACCATTTCAAAAAATAGTTGTGAAGAGAGAACCTCAGAGGAGAGAATTAAAGCTAATATTTTACCAATTCTCAATGATTGCACGCTCTTAAAACGCTCTCGGAGCCAAAGATAAAATGCTCAGCTAATGGGCTTAAGGAGATATTTCTTTTTTAGTACAATTTGATGCCAATTTGGTTCAAGTCCGTGCTATAGGAAGTCAATAGTGTTACCGCCTGGAATAATATCACAGCACACTTTTATGTTTAATAGATTGTTTCAAAAAAGACAATATTTAGTGGATCGATTAAAAAAGTTAGACGTTTATGAATATTTAATAATTATTAAAGTACGCAACTTCGGAATTTATTTATTAAAAATAATATCCCAAAAAGTACACCCTCATCTTCGCGGCACAAATTTCTTATAACAACAGGCGGCGGGTAGATTCAATGCTTGCTATTTCGTATTCAATATTTTATTCCAATGCATACATGGAGGCCAATTTATGTTACCACTGCTTGATGTCAATTTGCCAGGGAAAATTTTGCGGACTCGTGGCGAAAGTGCGAAATTACTCCGTCCTGCCGGAAACATGTCCTTTGGTTGTAGTCATGAAAGTTCTACAACTCAGGCAACAAGTAGTTGTCCAACATCGCCTCATTCAGCTGAGTGCTTTCGTACGGAGCAGACGTGTTCGCGCATCGACAGCTTGGTAATTTTCCAGTGAGTGAATAGTGATAGTGAGACAAGTGAACTCTCGTAGTTGCCTTTACGTTTAATTGCATTGCATATTTGTAGTGCAATTGTTTTTGTAAAGCAACGGCATCTTGTTTACAAGTTTTGCTAAATTTGTAAACAAGTTGTTGGAGACTGCCTTGCAGTGTTAGTTGTTGCTATAAAGCAACTGTAGTGTGAAAAGTGAATTGCGGTATCTTGTTTACAAAGTTTTTAATTTTGTAAACAAGTCGCTTATAAGTTCGCTTACAGTGTATTTTGTTGCTATAAAGCAACTGTTATTTTGGTGAGTAGAGTGATAATTTCTTATCAGTGCTTAGTTTAAGGAGTGTATACTTCTGTGGGCCTTATGGTCGGTCGAAGGAAGAGGGCGACGCCGTCGGTTGGAGGGGAGGCCTCCGCCGGGTATACGGTGTCGGAGGCAGAAATGTCGTCTGCGTCTGGAATGTCCAGCAAGCGGCGGCATAAGGGGAAGGAGAGTGACGAGGAGGCAGGAGCAGGCAGAGAGGGGTCTGCTAAGGTGGCATCACCAAAGGTGAGGTCACCACTAGTGAAGAGGGCAGCGGCTGAGAAGTCGACATCGATTCCCATATCTTCCTCTTTGGAAGATCTGGTGAATCTGGGGGGGTCGACGTCAGGGAAGAAGCCCCATGGGGCTGATTCTGTAGGTGCTTTGGGGGCCATTGGGAGGGCCCGTAGGATAACCGGACGGATGTCCTCCTCGCTAACCGAGCGGGAGGACCTGGACTTGGCACTGCTGAAGCTGATGCTGGACTTCTCTGCGGAGTACCAGGATCTGGTAATGGAGCTCGTTGCGGAGAACGAGCGCCTTAAGGGCCGCATCGATGTGCTGCGGATGGGTGCAGCGGCGAGCAGCAGTGGAAGCGCCGTGCGACCCGCGGGTGCTGGCCAGATGGCGCCTCCGGTAGCTCGAGCTCCGGTGGCGGTTGCCTCCGTGGCGAAGGCACCGGCAGTGCGACCATCAATCGCTGCACCAGTTGCTGCCAAGCCCGTCGAGACCTGGTCCTTGGTGGTTCGTGGCCGTGAGGGTCAAACCGCCAAGGAAGTGGTGAGCAGGCTGGTGAGCGAGGTCGGACCCACGCTGAAGGAGCGGGTCCACGAGATCAAGGCGATCCGCGGCGGTGGGGTCATATTGCGGACTCCAACCAAGGCGGAGCGTGCGAAGATCGCCGAGAACGGGAAGTTCGGAGAGGCGGGTTTGACGGTCTCGGTACCTGAGACATTGGGCCCGCGTGTCATTGTCCAGGGGGTGGACTCGAAGATCACCCCTGACTTGTTCATGGGTGACCTCTTCGAGAAAAATCTCAAGGGCAAGATGACACCTGAGGCTTTCAAGTCTGGTGTCCGTCTCCATAGCCGTCCGTGGGATTGCACCAAGGGTGGGGCAGTAAATGTCGTCCTGGAGGGCCAGGCTTCGGCCATGGAGTCTCTGCTGACGGCACAACGCTGCTACATTGGCTGGTACTCTTTCCGCGTACGTGCGATGGATTTGGTGCCAAGCTGTTTTAAGTGCCTGTCGTTCAACCACTTCAGGAAGGAGTGCCGTGCAAAGGAGGATGTCTGCTTCCGCTGTGGCCAGCATGGGCATATGGCCAGGGACTGCAATAACCCAGTCTCGTGCCGTAACTGCGCTCTTCGGGGGGAGCCCTCGGATCACCGTATGGTGTCTGAGGACTGTCCGCTGTATTGCGCAATGGTAGCCAGGGCGAAAGCAAGGCATTAAGATGGGTACCCGCCTTCTACAATTGAATTGCGGTAGGGGCGTCGCTGCAATGGCGGAACTGGGAAAGGCCATTTGTGACAATGGATGCAGCATTGCTCTTATACAGGAGCCCCACGTAGCCCATAATGGGGTGCGTGGGTTACCTGCTTTTATGCGGGTATTTCCTGATAAAAGACATAGTGCTGCAGTCATTGTCAATGACGTTAATTTAGATTGTACAGAAGTTTGTAGCTCGGAATGGGGGGTTTGTGTTTCTGTTGAAGGCGATTTCGGTCGCCTTCTCCTAGCTAGCTTGTACTGCAAGTTCAGCGAGCCTTTGGAGCCATATCTTACGTATATGGATACAGTGTTATCACTTTCTAGTGGTAACCCTGTAATCTTCGGTTTAGACGCGAACGCATCTTCCCCGATGTGGTTCAGCAAGGTAACCGGCGCTACGTCCGGCTATCTGAGCCAATCTCGGGGTGAGGTGCTAAGTGAGTGGATGTTCTCTAGGGGACTCCACGTGGTGAACGAACCGAATGAACTGTATACGTTCGATAGTGGGCATGGTGTTAGCGACATTGATGTGACGATTGCGAATAGCGCAGCCATATCCAGGTTTCAGACTAGATGGCAGGTCAGTCCGTCCGTGAGCGACCATAACTTCATTGAGGTTATGCTCGCTTATGAACGGATTGAAGGTAGCAGCGTAGGCATCAGGCGGTGGCGCACCAGGAATGTTAACTGGGATGCATATGGGTCACACATCGCAGCTGCGGCTGCCGATGTGCCTTTAGAAGCCTTTAATCGTATGACTGTGGATGATCAGGTATCAACGATTGTTGAGGCTGTTCATCGCGTCAACGACAGTCTCCTTCCTAGGAGCGTGCGGCGTACTCGGAGGAGAATAAGGTGGTGGACACAGGAGTTAAGTCGGAAAAGGAGAGAAGTTCGACGCCTCAGGAAATATCTCCAGAGGGGTAGGAGAACAGAGGCAGCCGACTTGGACCACCTCAGGTCATCGTACAGAGCCGCACTTAACGAATATAAGCAAATGCTTATAGACGTTAAGGAGTCAGAGTGGCGCCAGTTCGCTACTAGGCATAGAGATGATCCTTGGGGACATCTCTACCGCATCTGTAGGGGAAAGGGAAAGAACGTGGAAGTCTCAGGAATTAAGGATGGTGATACCATTCTGACTTCCTGGGCGGACTGCGTTCAGGCTTTGTTGCGGGAGTTCTTTCCCAGGTCTGGGGCTCTGGCCCCGCCTCCTTCGGAGGTGGTACCCAGTGCGCCAGAATTGGAAAGAGCAGAGATCGTGGAAAGCATGACGCTTGTCAGATCTCGTAAGTCGCCCGGTATGGACGGAATAACTGGAGAGATGTGTAAAAGCATCTGGAAGGCTATTCCGGACTACCTCGAGGCTTTGTATAGGCAGTGTGTACATGTTGGTTATTTTCCGCGTCAGTGGAAAACAGCCAATGTCATTGTACTTTTAAAATCGCCCGACAAGATCAGGAGCAATCCTCGATCTTACAGGGGTATTAGCCTGCTTCCAGTGCTTGGAAAAGTACTGGAAAGAATAATGGTGCAAAGACTGAGTGAGAGAGTCATTGACGGCATGTGCCCTTATCAATACGGCTTCACAAGGGGTCGTAGTGTTGAGGATGCCTGGATCCATGTTCAGAGATGCGTGAACGAATCCACCGAGAAGTATGTTCTCGGTGTATTTGTGGACTTCAAGGGCGCTTTCGATTACCTGTTGTGGGTGAGGGTGTTGGAAAGGCTTCAGGAGGTAGGGTGCCAGGAGTTGCGCCTTTGGCGTAGTTACTTCTGTGGCAGAACAGCTAGAGTAGTTGGGGCAAATAGTGCGGTGGAACTCGATGTTGTTCGTGGCTGCCCGCAGGGTTCCATCTGCGGTCCATTTATATGGAAACTAATGATGGACCCGTTATTACGGCAGCTAAGTGACCAGTGCAAAGTTTGCGCGTATGCTGATGACCTACTCATCATGGTTGAGGGCCCCTCTCGTTTCCAAGTGGAACAGAGGGTTCTGGCCATGATGACGATAGTTAGGCAATGGTCGGAACATGTCGGCGTAGATGTTGCTGTCGATAAGACCAACATGATGCTATTGCGGGGTAAATTATCTCGCAAGCCTCTTGTTCGTTTGCCTGATGGGTCTGTGCTCAGGTGCGTCACCGAGGTGAAGTACTTGGGTGTTGCCATGGGAGAGCGAATGAACTATTTGCCTCATTTGGATAGGCTGAGAGGGAAGCTGGTTGGCGCTGTCGGCCAGCTTAGACGAGTGCTGAGGAGTGACTGGGGGCTTAGCAGACGAGCTGTTCGTATCGTCTATCAGGGGCTGTTTGTTGCTATGGCAACTTACGCTTCCTCTGTGTGGTACGAATCGGTGAAATCTGTACTCGGTTACCGTAAGATCCTCTCTTGTCAGAGAGTGGTGTTATTGGCTTGCATGCCAGTGTGTCGTACGGTTTCGACAGAGGCCCTTCAAGTACTGATGGGTGCTGCCCCGCTGGATCTTGTCGTTATCCGTCGCGCGACGGAATTCAAGGCCAGGAAAGGGTATGCACTTATGGGAACGGACTGGCCCATTGGGGGGGTAGAGAGCATAAGTAGGGCTGAGTTTAGGGGGCTCTTGGACGAATGCGTCTTGTCGAGATGGCAAACGCGTTGGGAAGAGAGTCAGAACGGACGTGCAACATTTAGGTTTTTGCCAGATGTTAGGTACGTTGGAAGAAACCCTGACTTTGGTTTTAACCTCTGCCTTGGTTTCTTACTGACGGGACATGGGTCACTCAATGCCTTCCTGCATAAGAGAGCCCTGTCCGATCGCGAGTCGTGCAACTGTGGTGCACCAGTCGAAGACTGGCGGCACGTTTTGTGCGAATGTCCCTTATATGCAGATATAAGGGACCTCCAGGGATTAGCGATAACAAGGTCTGGGGATGACTGGGTGGTTAGCAATATGCTCTCTACACAGGGTGGTTTGGCTAGAGCAACGGTGTTTGCTTCCAGAGCGTTTG
The DNA here is from genome assembly GCA_019455685.1 of Philornis downsi. Taxonomy (NCBI): domain Eukaryota; kingdom Metazoa; phylum Arthropoda; class Insecta; order Diptera; family Muscidae; genus Philornis; species Philornis downsi. Next base: position 75,565 of record JAHXMU010024308.1, read on the forward strand.
CTCGGCGTAGGGCTACTGTGACGTAGTTGGGGGAAGTGGGTCTGCTGACCTTTTCACGGCAGTCTGACCTGGGGGTTGAGTGGCTGTGGGACTGTTCGGATCATGCTGATCCCACAATCCCGTTCAGCTTGATTGTTGGCAGCTGTGTGCTCGTTTGCGGGGGCACCAGTCGCTGGGCCGCAAGGGGTTGAAACTGGAAGTAGATTTTCTACAGAGTTAGATTATCTACGAAGTTTCACCAGAGGCTTTGTCTGGTACCGGGGGTGATAGGGATACACACGTGCAGGTCTCGGGTTCGTGCCCTGTCATCTGTATCTTGTTGATCTCTCGGGGGATACGGACAGGCATGGGGTTTTCCCTATGTCTATATTTCATGGTTGCCGTTCACCTTCGCCGAACGGAAGGGGTTTGGAGTTTTCCCCGCCTCCCACCGGTGAGGATACTGCATCCTTGCAATGTAGTATCGACCGTTCCATCTGCCTGGGGTCTCCGTGCCTGCAGGTATGTAAAAATGTCCAGTCTGTATCTCTGCCACAGGGCGACCAATCCCGTGAAGTATGGTGTATAAATCACGATTTGGTAGTAGCTTAGCCATATGCTTTGCTGCGCAGCTCCAACCGGTGAGTTTGGCCGGTAGCGTGGGGATCAGGAGGCCCCGGGACTGAGTTCCCGCCTGATCATTTGGTGTAGGACCCCTAGTGGGAGCATCACGCGGGTTGTGGTTGATACCAAAATCGCTGGTAGAGACTTCGTGCTCGAATGTGGAGTTGCATTGCAACCGGGTGCTACAGACCCATAGAGTAGCAGAGGTGGTAAGATAGGCCTCACCTCCGCCAATGGGGATTATGTTCCATACTAGCATAATCAATTTGGTATCTCCTGGCTGCGAAGAAAGGGCTGCCAATATGTGTTAATAGCACAATTGTCAGCCCCTTTTCCTAGATAGCTAAGTTTACTTGGCTATCCCAGGGGGGCGTTGGCAATCGCATTGTAATATGCCCAGTGTGTCGCACACCGTGGGTAAGGCCTTCACGGCGAGACTCACGTTAAACCCTCGTGGACTTCTGTCCAACATCGCCATATATTGGTCTTAACTCTCTGTAACTATACGTCTCCTTTCTTCTTCAAAAATTAACTGCCGATAATTTCTTACGACAACTGCTCAGCCCAAATGGTCACTATATGTGAATGTGAATCCATTGCAATAGCGGCAGTTTTCTTTATTTTCTTTATTTACCTGTCGATTAAAAGGAAAATGAACATCATCCAAAAGCGAAATGTTGGTGAATGTTGAAAAGCGCTCAACTGCCTGCTTTATGAAGTCAAACCTTTGGCTGGTATTTTACGTCTTTGTAAAAATTCTCTGTTAAGTTATTTGCGATCTTTCAAATTGAAAGGTCCAGATCGCCACGACTGTCCACTTTCCTACAATTCTTGATGACCTTGGTTGATAGATTTTGGATTTTCCTAGTTTTTACCAGTCTCTTCAAACTTTTTGAGCCATGATTGTTGCATCATTTGTGGGGCGAAAACCTCCCTTCTTCGCTCCACAGTCAGCGTTTTTGCAAAACTTTGACAAGCACAATATCCCATTGCATCTGAATCACTAAGAGCCATTTTACCGATTGTCATACCCTTAAACCTTTCGGATCCGTTGCGTTCCCACAGTAAGCTGAATAAATATAAACTTTCTTTGGAGACGCTCTGTATAAATCAGTGCAAGAAACATTGCTGACGTTTAGTTTTCTTGAAACTACTGAGAATACCTGAGTTAAAATCTCTTTACTTCCATGGTTACCAGCATACAATTGCCAACTTTTTCTGAGCTGAAAGAAATAAAATCGTCAGGTTCAAATAACTCATATTTGAAATTTGATTTTGTTTTGATTTAAATCCATACATTGTAGCTTTTTGCAGCTATCAGAAACCAACAACAAAGTTTAAAAGCATAAATGCAGGCGCAAATAAACCATTGCATTAAATACTTGCATGTTTGAACCTAGGAATGGAGAATTAAGGCTACTACTTTATCTATTCTATCTACAATCTCAATTATTTAAAGAAGTGTGATTTGAGGCATAAAAATAAATGATTTCATGGTAGTATTTTCTCACTTTCTGATTAAGTGATATATTACGCCTAAAACCCAGCTATTTCTTTATGCTAACAGAGACTTACGTTTGTTTCTATTGCAGGAAATTGTAAACATCGTGAACTTGAACCAAAATTACTTCAAATCGTACCAAACTTTTGAGTTGCTATGATGTAACTTATCCGCGGGACCAAGTGGTGATTTGGAAGGAACGCGTTTTGCAACCTTGTATACTAGCCATATTTTTAGGAAAGCTCACTAAATATCTATGATATCTAATTGAGCGAGACTTATAAACTCTTCTTTTTCTTTTTTCCCTATGTTGCGCACTATCGTTGCATGCAAAAAAAGTTTAATTTCCAGTACAAATGAGCGTGTTATGTGGATAAACTAATTAAATTTGTTTTTTCTCTATTCGAGCTCTTTTTGATGAAGCGATTTATTGCGCCTAAAAACCAAATGTATCTTTATGCTATCAGCACAGTTTTTGTGCTTTATTGTGCTTAAAAGGCAGTTAAATTTTCACGCTAACAAATACTTGCGGTGGTTTCTATAGCAGAAAACGGTAAATATTATGAACTTATACCAAATCTTGCTATGATGTAATATATTCGTTGGACTAAATAGCGATTTGGGAGAAGTGCTTTTTGACAGCCTCCTATACTATTCATAGTGTCGAGAAAGGCCAGAAGTCCACGAGGGTTTTACGTGAGTCTCGCCGTGAAGGCCTTACCCACGGTATGCGACACACTGGCCATATTGCAATGCGATTGCTATCGCCCCAATTTTGGTACTTCGCAGCCAAGAGATACCAATTTGATAATGCTGGTATGGAACATAATCCCCATTGCCTGATGTGAGGCCTATCTTACCACCTCTGCTACTCTGGATCTGTAGCAGCCGGTTCCAATGCAACTCCACATTCGAGCACAAAGTCTTCACCAGCGATTTTGGCATCAACTACAACCCGCGTGATGCTCCCACTAGGGGTCCTACACCAAATGATCAGGCGGGGCTAATCCCCATGCTACTGGCCAAACTCTCCGGTTGAAGCTGCGTAGCAAAGCAAAGCTACTACTAAATTGTGATTTATAAACCATACTTCACGGGATTGATCGCCCTGTGGAAAAAGACTACAGACTGGACATTTTTACATATGTGCAGGCACGGAGATCCCAGCTAGATGGAACGGTCGATACTACATTGCAAGGATGCAGCATCCTCAACGGTGGGAGACGGAGAAAACTCCAAACCCTTTCCGTTCGGCGACGGTGAACGGCAGCCATGAAATATAGACATAGGAAAAATCCATGCCTGTCCGTACTCCCCGAGAGATTAAAAAGATACAGATGACAGGGCACGAACCCGAGACCTGCCCGTGTGTATCCCTATCACCCCCGGTACCAGACAAAACCTATGGTCAAACTCTGTAGCTAATCTGTGCCGTCTATTTCAAAGAGATTTCAAAACACCTCCTTTTTCCTTTTCCTAACTCCGGCTATGTTATGCTCTATCGCCAAGCGGAAAAGAGATTAATTTCCTAGCCAGACGCCATGTGAATAAGTAACGATGGTAAATTAACAAAGATTTCGTTTCTCTGTTCATGCTCTATCCGTGAGCGCGTATAAATACAAAGTGGAATAATTAAAGTTTTCGTGTCTTAAACGCTTTTAATCAACAAACCATCGTGTAAAGAGTCGTCTTACAGAAATAGGTTACCAACGTCAAGCCAAGACAGTAGAACAGCGAATGAGTGACTGGCCGTTGTCTTGAAGAGCGATGAAGATAAGAAGCTTGGCCGGTCTCTAAGTAGGAGCGGCAGCGAGAAGGAAGAAATCCATTAAGTTTAATCTGATGATCACATGAAACAACAAAACTCTCCAACTGCTCGTACAACCATAATTGCTTATTTACTTTAAAATCCATAAAATGCTAAAGCGTTATTGTACTTGACTTGTTTATAGTAAAATTTTTATGAATGAAAATCTTGTTGAGATGCGGCTCTTGTTGGTGGTGACTGCGATGACGATGATGGTGACGGTGACGGAGACGACGACAATGACGAGTGATTTTACTGTTGCCATTTTCCGTTTGACTGGCGTCGACTGTGGGCGTAGTAGGTTTTTACGCCAACTTGAATTGGATTTTTGCAACCCACTGTATGTCGTGCTCCGCTTGCTGTGTACCAAAAATTTGATCTTTTATTTACATGGCAGTTGTAGTTTTCGACTTTTCCGTTTTTTTTTTTTTGTTTTTTCATTATTTTTTTGTTTGTAAACTTTAGTTTCCGTTTTCGCGAAGCCATCATCATCATTCGTATAGTTTTAAGACTAACGCGGTTCTGCGACATTGGCGAGCTGGTAGTTGCATCAGGCGGGCAGCAAGCTGTCTGGCTTTAAGAATGATCGCATGCGAGTGCTGGCATGTGTTGATCGTAGCGGCGCGATGTCGTAAAAGTGTTGCCTACAAACGACCTGATTTTTGTTTTTTTTTTTCTGTCGCCTTTAACCAGCTAGTTTGGCAACCAAGACAAATTTGTTTAGTTGTTCCTCTTTAGGCTGTTCTGTATAATTTCCTATAATAAATTTTTGGTGTAATTGTCTGTCTGACTACTTGATTTGTTTTGTTTTTACTTATATTCTTCTCAAATGTATAGCATATACGAGTAAATCAAGTAACGTGTTGACCTCTTCAGTATTGCTACATTCTCTTTTGAGTAGCTGTTACTAAGGAGTAAATGCCGATAATATTCCAGGGTAATGTGCGGGCGACATCTTAAGGCTATGTGTGTGATTAAACTAATTTGTTTCAAATGTGGCATCGCATTCACTATTTAGTTACTTAGGCGGCTTGTATAAGCTTTCTTATCTCTTATGCGTCGCACATTTCAAGCACTTGTCTCTTTTGCGCTCTTTCTCTTCGTCGTCCTCTTATGCGTCGGCCGTCGAATTTGTTGTCGAAGACTCTTCTTGCTGGAGAGTTACAGTCCTTCCGTACAACATAAACCTGCCAATGTCATCGGCGTATTCCGAGGCGCTTGATGTCTGTACTCTCCATTAACTACGTGTATGTTGTCAGAGTATTTTTCTCTCAAAGGCTCCCAAAAGCAGATAAATGATTAAGACTACTCCCACTCCAGTTTCGTGTAACTAATGTTGCTATGACCTGTGACAATAATGAACAGGGATAGCTCGTAAGTAAGAAAATCAACATCCCTGTATGGACAACCTACAAGAATCTTCTAATAGATACGGTCACATAAAATTACACCTTCTCCACCATCTCCCAAAGTCCAATGGCATAATCTAAGCAAATTGGCAGTTTCAGTGAATGCCCATTTTCCATGTAAGCTTTGCGGAATCCTGATAACGCAAGTCCGCTCTATATAAAACCTATTAGTCCAAGAACGCAATTAGAAAACTAAAATCTTGAATTATTTAAGGGGATAGGTTCCTCAGCCTTTTGCTATTGCTACTTCAGGTATATATATTTGACGATACACTGACCAACTTCTTTCACATAAAATAAAATAGCTAGCAAATAAATCCTGTATAACAAAAGGGGGTTCCAATCTATACAGGGTAATCCTACACAATTTCACCTAAATCCGTTTTCTCACTTAAACTTTATAGCCTTATTCGACACTTTGGCTATTTATGGAAGTCTGGAAATAGGAAAGTCTTTGCATATTGCAGGCGATGACTGCTCTTGCGATGCATACGCCTTCAAAGTTACAAGGTTTGCCATCTCTCTCGTCGCGTCTCGATATTTACAAGGTAACTCTTCAGTGGTATCGCCTCGGCAATCAGAACTACTTATTCGAAGCTTCCTAGTTTTTTATTTTTCACAGACTGTGTAGATTTGCTTCCACATTGTGTTCTTTTTTTCCTACAAGTACGTGGGATTAGCAATATTTAGGTCAGGTATCGACTGGATAATCCGTAATATGCTCTCCAGCCAGGGCTTGCTGACTAGAGCAACGGAGTTTTGTTTCCAGAGCGTTTGCTCGACATATTGCTACTGTGACGTAGTTGTAGGAAGTCGGTCTGCCGGCCTTTTTAAGGCAGTCTGATCTAAGGATTAAACGGCTGCAAGAGAGTTCGGATCAGGCTGATACCACAATCTTGTCCAACTTCACAGGCGGCAATTACTGATCGTTGCAAGGGCAGCAGTCGCTAGACCGCAGAGGGTTGAAACTGGGAGTAGGTCAGTTACAGGATCCGTCCAGATTCCTTCTCTGGTAAAGAGGTTGATCGGGATACACAGGTACGGGGTTTAAACGGGGAGTAGGTCACCTGCAGAGGCGTTTTCTGGTACCGAGGGTGATGGGGATTCATACGGATGTCTATACCACAAGATTGTCGTTCACCGTCGCCGAGTGGAAGGGGTTTTGGAGGATACAGCGGAGACACTGCATCGTTGCAATGTAGTATTGACCGTTCCATCTACCTGGGATCTCCGCACCCGCAGGTATGTTCAAATTTCCAGTCTGTACTCTTTTTGCTGCAGGGCGACCAATTAAACCAAATAAATCACAATTTGATATCCGCTTAGCTACACATGTCTCTTTTTATTTCACTGAAGATTGACACATTATTTCAAAATCGAATATTACGAAATTTTGTTTAGAACTAAAGTACCAGTAGAATATTAAACATCAGCCAACCATAGACTTTATTTGCTTATATAGGAAATTTTGTTTAAAACTAAAGGAGATGTAAAATATTTAAGCTCAGCGAACCATTTGCTTTATGGTACATACCGGATCCCTCATTTTTTCTTTGGCAAATAATTTGTTTTATTTCCAATTTTCCAACTTTTTATTATCCTTATTTATCGATAATACAGTAGGCTATAAACCATTTGTCCACAGGTAGTCTACACTCTATAACCAAAATATTATCGATATTTATAATTTAAAGGCCAGTTTGAACACGAATTACATACAAAATATTACATTCATATCTCCATAACCAGTCATTCCATTCATCCAGCGCCCACACTTTAATAAATATGAAAGAAATAAAAAAAAACGCCTAACGTCCTCTTCGCTCCCTCACACATTTCCATGCCATTAAATCCAGTTTCTATCTGGGATTGAATGTCTTACAGAGCAGAAAGCCTTTACAGTCAATTTGGCGTCTTCTGTAACGGCTGCTTGTTTCCTCCATTGGCGCTGTAGCCATAACTTGATTACACCACGAAATATTTTCATTCATAACTTTCGGAAGAAATGAAACATGTTGTAGGCAACAAAATATGCTGGCTGCATGCATTACGTGTCTGTCTGAATTGCTGGCCGGCTTGCCTGCTTGATCGCTTGACTTGGTTTAGCCTGTGTGAAAGGAGGTGATAGGATATGGAGTTTGTGAAAAGAGTGAGAAAAAGAGAATGAGTTAGCGCGAGAGGAAAAGGGAGTGTAGGTTGGTTTGGCTGGTGTACCTGTTGGCTGACAGTGGTTCTTTTCGAAGTTTTCGGTTTAAAGAAATGTTGTCATATGCAAATTAATTTAAGTTGATCACCACAAATTTATTTGTTGTTTTCGTGCTTGTTTTCTGCAGCAGCCGTCTCCGTTGTATCCAAGAAATAATAATGGTAGATCGAGTCATTTAAAGTTTGGTTCCAGACGTTTAAGCCACCGTCATGATGCCTCGTATTTGGGTAACTTAAATCATGCGATGCTCTGTTGCGGCGGAGTAATTTTGTCAGGTTTGTTTGTGTGTCACAGAATATATTGGCGCTGGGGGTCTCCTTTGACTTCATAAAGTCATAAACGTGATTTGTCTATAACACAAACAAATAACTCGTGCGGGACAGGAAAAATGTTAAGATAGCGAGAAAGACTTTCGCTTTTGATTACCGGTCCACGTCTCGGATTAAGAATTTATTGTATTTTTTTCAGCTTATCTGTAATATTGCAAATTTACTAATTTTTTACTCTCCTCTTCCCTCTCTCTGTCTCTTTATAGAATGTCTGTGCAGCCCCATTGGTTCCATTGGCAACAGCTGCGACAAGCGCTCCGGTCAATGCCAGTGTCTATCTAACGTCACCGGCCGCCGTTGTGATAAATGTAAAGCCGGCCATTGGAATTTAACCCAGCATATTGGCTGCCATGATTGTCGCTGCGACTTATCTGGTTCTAGGAGCCACGAATGCAATCCCTGGACAGGACAATGCGATTGTAAAATAGGCGTTGGCGGCCAACGTTGCAACGAGTGCACTGATGGTTTCTTTGGCTTTTCCGCCGAAGGTTGCCAGCGTTGTGCTCCTTGCCCGGGCGAGGGTCAAGTATGTGATCCCATTAATGGACGCTGCGTCTGCCCGCCGAATAGCCGCGGTCTGGGATGTAGCCAATGTGTGAGCGGCACTTGGGGTTGGCAGCCACGGGTGGGTTGCCGGGAGTGTCAGTGCGATAGAGTGGGATCCATAGGCCAGTATTGCCACGCGATATCTGGTCAGTGCCAATGTCGTGAGGGTTATGCAGGACGTCGTTGTGACTCCTGCGCCGTAGGCTATTTCGGTTATCCAGAATGCCGGCGCTGCAACTGTGATGTCGACGGTTCGTTTGTACGCAGTGATGGTTTGATAGCTTGTGACGCCAACGGCCAATGCCCTTGCAAGAGTTTGGTCGTTGGTCTGAAATGTGATACCTGCATGCAGTCAACTTTTGGCTTATCCTCCCTGAATCCCGAAGGCTGTACCAGATGCTACTGCTTTGGCCGAGCCTCCGAATGCGAGCAGAGCGATTGGTCTTGGGGTCATGTGCGCATGTCCGAGTCTCGCAATTTAACCGTGCAATATATACGTTCTCAACACGTCGCTAATAACGAGTTTGAATACATTGTGGTCATCCAGATGAGCGGCTCCAAGACCCATCGAGAAGACGCGGAAATACAAAATATGAATGGCTTGAATTTGATACCCAGATCGACGGGAAATGTGACCATGGGTTCGTACACCCATTTATACTATCCTTTGTATTTCCAGCTGCCACCACAATTTTATGGTGATCGCACCAACAGTTATGGTGGTAATCTCTATTTCACTTTGCTTACCGAGGGAGGCTCGACGCCTTTGGATCGCAAGGTGTTGTCACGATATCCCTTGGTACAGCTACACGCTCATACAAAAATGATTTTGGATTTCTATGAATACGAAACATTTGAGTACTCACGCAATGAGACTTATCGTGTGCCCTTGCATGAGTCATACTGGAAGTCTCACCACAATGGCCAAACAGTGGACCGGGGCACTTTGATGGCGGCTCTGCAAAATATCAAGCATATCTTTATTAGGGCCTCCTGCTTTGCCGACTTTACTGAGATCATGTAAGTTATAGGATTTAAGTTTTTAGTGTATAAGAATTTAAGATTGTTTCCTTTCCAAGATTACAAAATGTTCACATGGATTCGGCCATCTATGTCCATGGCTCGACCAGCATGATAGCTAAAGGTGTAGAGAAATGCAAGTGTCCCAAACGCTATGACGGTTTATCTTGTCAAGACCCTGGCCAGGGTTATTACAGATGGCGCAATATTACCGAAATCGAAACAATTTACATAGAGGATATGATTGGTAGGGCGGCTCCATGTTACTGCAATGGCCGCAGCAATGAGTGTAATCGGGAGACAGGACAATGTTTGGTAGGTCTTAGAGCTATGTGCCCCCGTCCGAAACCAACCTTAAACTACTTACGACTAATTATAGAATTGCCGTGAAAATTCGGGAGGACGCCATTGTGAACAGTGCGCCGAAGGATTCTATGGGGATCCGAATTCTCCTCATGGTTGTAAGGCTTGCCCCTGTCCCGAGACTAATAGGAACTTTGCCAAAGGTTGCACGGTGTGGCAGGGTGAGGTCAGTTGTGTGTGCCGACCAGGCTACACAGGCAAATTGTGCGACCAGTGCCGGCCAGGTTTCTATGGTAACCCATTGGCTACCCCTGTGAGTACCTGCAAGCCTTGTGATTGTAATGTCAACGGTATTAGTCAAGAAGGATGCGATCCTCGGACAGGACAATGCCACTGTCAGCCAGGTGTGACGGGTTTGAAATGTGACAAATGCTTGGCAGACAGGCACCACTTGGAGGATACGGGTTGTACAAGTAAGTTAACGAAATCTTACTACACCATTTTCAACCGCTGTGAAGAAAATCATAATACGTAGAGGGAAAATTCACATCAGTATTTAGTAAATACAAATTGATATTGAAGAGATCAAATCAACACTGAGAAAAATTAGTAGACTTTGGTACAACGTTGAGAAAGTAAACATTCCTCAACATTACAGTATCTCAAAAGAACACCTTATAATTGTTTAACTTACTGCTTGAGTGAGTCAGTCGGTTGTCTGGTTCTTGGGAGCGTACCGCGAGTTGTGAGTGCGAGAATATTTCGTCACTTAAATGATGAGTCAAGCATTTCGCCTAGAAATGTGTTCAAATTTTAAAGCGATTAGTTCAACACCGGAAACCCAAATTAAGATATCGATAAATTTATAAATCAATTTGTATTTTTTCAGTACGAAATTGTTTTTTATATTTTTATGTTCTTTATTTGATATTTTCACAATTACTTACTGGAAAAGGTGTATTAAGATCTATATGGGTTTAGATCAGGTTTTTATTGCTTTTTTGTTTTACCTTACATATAGTTTGTGATAACTGTACTTTACTGCTATTGGACTACATGGAATTAATTGGCCACAAACTACGCCGAGGTATACACAATATGGATTTGACCGGCATTCCGCCACCCTACATTAAGGTCGAAGAATATGAGCAATTGTTGAATATTCTCCATGTGAGATTCCATGATTTCAATGATGCCCGTAAAATGTTGCTGAATTATGATAATAATGCTTTACTCAAATTGGATTCCCATGCAGAGAATCAGAAATTTCAAAACCGTAAAGCTTTAGCTACGGCCGAAAAGAGATCGTTTGCCATGGGCATTATGCTGCAAGATGCCTCTGCGCTTTATATGGACCTGGATTCAGTCAAAGTGGGCATACTGGAAAACATTGCCAACTTGGAAAATTACGGTCGAGGTGCTCACCATTTGAGTTTACCCAATGCCTTGCAGCAAGCGCGTTTCTTTTTAGATTCCATTGAGCAGCACCGGGACTCGGTGAATGATATCAGATCGGCCGCTTTATGCGCGTGGGACCTTTTCTATCGGTTTGGCAATGCCTCTGACTTGGCTTTCGATCAACAGGCCAAGGTGGATATGTTTTGGCGTAATCTGAACCATTCGAATTTTCGAATATCTGATATGCGTTTGCATGCAGATCGCACGGTAGAAATGCAAAATGAAATCGATGATGTCCTAGAGCATATAAAGAACCTGAAAAGTTACACCAAGGAGGATTACCAACAAATTGTGGAGCTGCGGCATTCAATCGAGGATAAACTGCAACAGATCGCAGTACCTCAAACTGCGATATTTGTGGAGCTGAACGTTCGAAGACTGGAACAACTGAGCGGTAAAGTTGATGCCATCACCAAATTGGGAACTATGCTTAATGCCAGCCTGGATGATAATGAGATTATGCACCGGGAAGTGCGTAAGCATTGGCTGCCCAAGGCTCAGAAACATGCAGCCCGTTTGCTAGAGAGGTCTAATGAGTACGCGCGTCAATTTCAGCCTACAAGACAAGGGGCACGTATAGCCATGTTAGCCAGGTAAGTTAGGGTTTGTTTGGGGGGAGAGACAAGGGAACAGCAGGCTTATTTTCACTCCTGACTTTTAGTTCGGCCCATAAAAATATATCCGATGCCATAGATGCCGCCCGTTTGGCTTCGAAAGAAGCCCGCGACAGAGTCTATGCTGCTCACAATAAGCTATATCCACGCACAGGAATGTCGGTTATCGAGAGAGCTCACATGTCTTTAAAACACTCACAGGGTTTGCAGCAGCAAGCTATGGATAAGATAAAAGATACCCAAAGTAAGCTTTCGAATGCTCAATCTCAATTTGTACTTAATTAATCCATAACCATTTTGTAGTCCTTAAGGAACGTCTTAAGCACCATGAAAATAAAGTTGAATCCATAAAGTCTCGTATTATGGATGCTGGTATTCGCACCAATAACATCTCCGCCCATATGCCACCTTTGCAACATACCTCGGCCCGCAAGAATGCCGTAGAAAGTATGGATTCATCTTCCAAAGTAAGTGAAGAAATGAAATCGGTGTCGCGCAAAACCCAAGATTTGCATGAGGATATTAAGCGTTTGCGTGACAAATTTGCCATTTTGGAGCCCGATTGGGAGATAAAACTGGGAATGGCTGAGGAGAATATCTCTCTAACTAAGACCAACGTGCGTTTGGCCAACATCTCTCTAACCTATGTAGAAGAGCAGGCAGTGAAGGAACAGGCGGAATTTGATGCTTGGAATAAAAGCATGGCCCAGCAGATGAACGCGCTGCGTGATATGATTACTAAAGCCAAACACGCGGCTGAAGGTATTAAAATATCCCTACAGTCGGTGGGTCCGAAGTGTATACGATCGTATCTGCCCACTTCTTATGGCTTAACCACCTCGAATAGCATAAAAATGAGCTTTGCCTTGGCCAACCGCAATGGCAATTCGCCTTTGCTCTACATACAAGGCAACGATGGTCGTTATATAGCTCTCGACTTGTTCAAGAGACATGTACGGCTTTTATGGAATTTGGGTGGATCCACACAGATTATTACTCACCCCTTAGAAATTCAAACTCGTGATCCCCAATATGATGACGCCTGGTATCATGTCGATGTTAATCGCACCCTGAACATAGGCAGTCTGTTAGTGAGACGCATGGATAACTATGGATCTTTAGTGCCACAAACGCCCGTCACTGGCAACACTGATGTTGAATTTACACGTTTTTTCCAAACTGTCGACGATCGCATTTACTTGGGTGGTTATCCGAAAGTATTGAGAACCAAAGATTTGCAGCTAAGTCCTGGCTTAAATGTAGTGGTCCACAATGTGGAGGTGGACAATAAACCTATGGGCATATGGAATTTCGCCACCAGTGAGGGCAAGTGTGGCGGTGCCATGATAGGCGCGCAAGAGTCAACATCGTCTTCAGTGGCAAGGCACTTCAACGGTTTAGGCTATGCGGAGGTAAAGAAATCGCGACCGAGACCTTATCGGAAAAACTTGTTTGCTTTGCAGATGACATTCAAGACATTGGATGAGAATGCTTTATTGTTTCTGGCGGTTGATGATAAGAATGTAAGTTGTTCGCAATTGTTTCTCACAAAGCTTCCTATATGTAGCTTAAGTTTTCTTTATCGATATTGCTTAGATTTGTCCAAAACATTTTTACTTTTATTATTAATAGAAAAAAATCTCCCTGGGTGAAATATTCACGACTTATTTAATATTTAGTAATATATTTTTCATTCCAAAATGTGCGCCTTTCCAATAGAAAGCTGCTCTTCTCATATAGAATCTTATATTCATTATATATAAAATAACTCCTTTCGTATTTTAAAGAACACGTTTTATGTAAAAGGTACACTTTTATACGGGAAAGTACAAGTATGGTATGGAAATGTAAAATTTTCAAATAGAAAATTAGACTACTAATTTAAAAGAGTACATTGTTCATTTAGGAAATTTCTTGTATGTAGAAAAATTGTAAAAAAGTGAACTTGTCATAGATTGAAGTATACTTTTCATACATAAAAGCGCAGGTTCAGTATAGAGAAGTTTAATATCCACTTAGAAAAGTATAATTTACTTGCTGAAAAGTACAGTTTTTGCATTGTAAAATACGTTTTCATTATAGAAAAATATATTTTTTTATTGAAAGAAAAGCACTTTTCATATTGAAATGCTAAAATTTAAAAAGTGCGCTTCTCACAGTTAAAAGTATAATTTTTATATTGAATGTTACGTTTTTCACTTATGAAAGTGTACTTTTCGCATAAAGAATTACACTTTTTATTTAGAAAAGTACATTTATCATATAGAAAAATATATTTCTCATATAGAAAAGTGCGCCTTTCATATAGAAAAGTATGTTTAAAGTACGCTTTTCATATAGAACGTTTCGTTTTTTACTAATAAAAATGTACCTCTTGCACAAAGGAGACACATTTTTCATATAGAAAAGTATAATTTCCATACAGAAAAGTACACTTTTGATATGGAAGACTGCAATGCAGAAAATTATACTTTCCATATAGAAAAGTTTACGTTTTATATAAGAATGCCCATTATTTTTAAATTAATTTGCGCTTTTCATATACGAAAATACATCATTCGTATAGAAATGTCCGCTTTAAGTATAGGAAACTACACTTTCCTTATATAATTGTACACTTTTCTTATCGGATGGAGTATTACTGGTACAGAGACGAATAGTTTTCTCCCAATATATTACACATTTCGTATAGGAAGTTTTTGCAAAAAAGTGGTCTTTTCATATTGAGGAGCCCACTTTCCATATTGAAAAGCATACTTTTCGTATTTAAATGTATACTTCTCCTATTGAAAAGTGCACATTTCATGTGAAACACGTAAATGTTTGAGGTAGAAAATTATGCTTTATGGAAAAAATACTTTTCAAAGAAGAAAATCTGTTTTTCACTTTATAGAAAAAGGGGTTTCCTTAGAAGAAAATGTGTTTTTCACATAGAAAACTGCACTTTTATTAGATTTCAATAAAGAAGTGTATTTTCTTTTAGGTTAGAAAAATAAAATTTCTAACTCCAAGAAACGCGTTTCCTTGCAATTTAGCCCCTTTTCATATTAGAAATATTTCGAAATATTTTCATATTTCAAAAATATTTTCACGTTCCAAAATTCACTTTTAATATGTAGAGCTCACATTTCAAGTAGAAAATCTCGCTTTACATATAGAAAAATGTTTTTCGTAGAGGAAAACGAACTTTTCAAAAGTGTTCTTTTTTTCATTTCAATAATATAAAGAAGGAAAATTACAATTTTCAATTCCAAGAAACGCGTTTTATTGCAATTTAGCCATTTTTCATATTAGAAATATTTCGAAATATATGAAAATCACATGTTGACCCTTTGAAGGTTTCCTAGGTTAAGTAACGCTTAACTTTGTTATATAACGGAGGATTTATCAACCATATTGGTTAGTTAATCAACAATTTGGAGCTTGCTCAGAGAGGGTTAACATTACACTATACATTACATTTGCATATACATCTGCTGATCGATACATATACATACTGTAAATCGATGAGTTACCGATGACTTTACAATGATATATAGGCATCAGGCACGAACTACCTAATATGGGCTAAATTTTTCATTTCACGTCTAGGGGGAGCTGTATGTAGGCATGAGAGTAAATGGGGAATTTTTGTTTCCTTTTTGTACTTTTTTATGGCCTGTACGAAATAAATAAAATTTGGGGTTTTGTCTTTATTTTTCCATTTTTTCGCTTTAGAATCGCTCAGTATCTGTCACCCTCAGTCGTGGTCGCATTATGTTCCGCATAGATTATGGCGATGAGTCCAAGTTGGAAATAAATACTACCAATAAATACAATTCTGGCAAATGGGTTAAAATCGAGGCAGCCCGTGAATTTGTACCAAAACGTGGCACCGAAAATGGTATACTGCGTGTGAACAACGATCGCCCTATTACGGGTTCACCCACTGTGCCCATTAAGAGTTTCATGCTGCCAGATCTTTCGAAGGCCGTCTACTATTTAGGTGGTGTACCACCCGGTTTTACATCGGCCACTTCTAAGGCTCCGGGGGCGGACAATCCGTTCTTGGGTTGCATGATGGATGTCCAGGTGAATGGTGAAACTTACGATCCTCTGGAGAGTGCAACACACTTTGGTGTGGAACCATCGTGCAAAGAAGTGATAACCAAGTAAGTGCAAGGTTTTGTTATAGAGGTTGGAATTATTTAACAATATTTCAACAATTTAAGCTTTAAGGTAAAGTAAACAAAAATCGCTATGCAAACTACTTAAAAAGTAGATCGAGAACATCCAAAATCGCTACTTTTTGTCTTAAATTATTAAAATAAATTTTTTTTAGGAACGACGTTAATGTCGCGACAGTGTAAAACAAACTTGAATCTATGCATAGATTAACTTTCTTATTCTATTGTCTTACCCAGAGTAACACTTTGGCAACTCTGTTTTTCTGTCTTTTTTCTTTCACAGGGCTGGTTTTACGGGCCAAGGTTACATGGAGTTACCCTCTCAATCTCTGCGCAAACGCGCCAATGCTGGCTTCGTTTTCCGCACCTTGCAGCCGGATTGTTTGTTAATGCTTTCCGCTTATCCACCCGAGGTTGAAGACGACTATGATGCCAAAGATATCAAGGGCAATTATTCGATTTCTCTTGTCGACGGCCACCTGCAGGCTTGGATAAATTCTGGTCGAAGTTTCATCAAACTGTACTCGAATGTTTCACTCAACGATGGTGAATTCCATGTGGTTAATCTCCTTAAAAATGGCCGCAAATTTGAGCTGATGATAGATGACGATCTGCAAGATACCAAAAATCTAATGGGTTCCCCCACCTTGGTCAGTATGCCCCGAGATGCCGGTGGTTTATACATTGGCGGCGCTCCATCCTATGATGAGTATACACCCTTGGCGCCTACGTTCAACAAACTAGAAGGAGCCATACGTGATGTCGTCTTTAATAATCGTACGGTGAATTTCAACCAGGCTTTGTCGTTTGTCCGTGTTCAAATTGGCCGTAATGGTCCCGCAATGGGCAGCGTTAATGGTTTAAGTGAAATTCTATTGAAGACCGAACCAATGATTGGGAAGAGCTTTACGGCCGCACCCGAGGGATGCAAAAGGGTGAGTATTTGATATTTTATGGGTTTTATTAATGGTGGGCATGTTCTTAGTTTAAGGAAATTTATGGTTATGCATCTAAGGTAAAGTGTTCAGGAAATATGCTATAGAATGTACAAGGCTTACTGCTTGGATAGAGTTGTGGAGTATATTATATATTATTAGGCGAATAGATCGAATATTATGAGGTATTAATTGGGTAGTTAAATATTTTCATGGACAAACAATTTCAGTATATCGATTTAGTCTATAAGGATGGTTGTTGGTCTAATAATAGGACGCTTTCTACTGTCTCGCCCTTAATAGCAGTTGAGAGTTCTAATTTCGCCATATTTCGGTAAATGTTATTGATCTTATAATACTGTGCGTTATTTTTTTGGGGCCTAATTGATTTTCAGACCAAAGTTTTAGGAAGCCTCCAAAGGCCAGAAACCTTGGCGGCTTAACTGTTTTGGAATGCGCGATAAAAACTTGCCTTCGTAATGCAGTACTGTTATTCAAATCCAAAAATTAGTTACTCACTTAACAATATAATATAATTCTAAGCCCGTTGGCCTTCTGCGCCGTTTCTTCACATCATCATATCAGGTTGTAATAGCTTTTCCAGAATCTATCCCTTCTGGATCTGCTACATCTCGTTCGTTGTCGAAGAACTTTCAACAGCCAATGCAGTCATTGTCGCCACAGTTGTTATGCAGTTCACAATGCTCATGATTTATACCGCTCTGAAGCTTTCTCTTAACGATGAAGAGTCTCTGGTTGTACAGAGTATCTTTCTCCCAGAAAGGCCCAGAGCAGATTCATCTGATTGCATAATTGCTTTGATTTCTGCGCTGTAGAGCTAGACAGGCAGAATGGGTGCCTGAGGGCAGCTAGCTTATAATAATTCCTTTTGAAAGTAATACCTAATTTTTAGGCTGACAGTTAGTTTTTTGTAGCGGATGATCAGATGAAGTGAAGAGCATCAATCACTCTAAATTTGTAATCGTCAAAGCTTACGCCATGTCCCCTACTTTTACATCCTTCGTTTGCCGAAACAGTTACATTTGTTTATGGTTTTTATTCGCAGTCAGATCCACTATCGCTGAGCTCTTCTCAATGATGGAGAAGACTGCAGCAACATCTCTTAGTTTTGCATGCAGTTTTCCAAACTCTTAGGCTCTTTGTTCTTTGAAATAATTAGGATTGTTTGTCATCTGCATCAACCAACATTTACTGATTTCTTTTCACTGAGAAGGTTACAGTTGTTGGTTGAAACAATTAAATTCGTTTGTAGTCTTCTGTTACCGGCAGACTCATATTTTTATAATTCCTTTTCAGTACTTGAAAAGACTGCAGTTATCTACGCTGCCTTCAGAACTTTTAAAAATTTTCTTTCTCGAAACAATTAAACTTGTTGGCTTTAATCTTTCACACAACATTCTCGATAGGACTTTATGTGAGATGGGTAGAAAATTGATCAAGTTGAATTTATTTGAATCTTCTTTTTATAAAATGAGAATGTTTGGCTTATTGGTCGTATACGTATAGCCAATTCGTATTTAAGATTTGACACGTGCTTATTACCAGTCCAAAGCCTTCACTTCAACTCTGTCCTCTGGCCATCAACGCTTGTAGCCTTATTTCCCTAAAGCCGTGGTATTAAAGTTCTATCGTCCTTGGGGTTTCTTTATTTGTCCGGAAGTAGTGGTTTACTCAGAGCATTCAAGACCAGATTTCCATTGACGTCTTTACACCAGGAGAGCTTCGTACCATTACCTTTGCTTTTTAACTTTTGGTAAAATGCGCTGCCTTGACCAGCAATATTAAACTGAAGTCTTCTTCTGATATAAATTGAAAATTTTGTTCATTCATTTCATCTGCAACAAAGTGTATAGCTTTGTTTCAAGTGAGGAAGAATAAGAAGAAAGTCACAAAATTGTCCTGGGAAAAAGCTTATTTTTGATAAAGAATTAGCTGCCTTTTTTATTACAGCTTTTCTAATTACTTTAATTGTTTATTGTGCATGTAAATATTTATGTTTTTTTTACATATTTTTTTTTCTTTTTATAGGACTTTAGTTGTTAAGTTATTAACTCACAAAACCTAAACCATACAAAATGCGACAAATCGCCTAAATTGAAAGCTCTCAAAGCCATTGTTACTAACTGCCAAATACTAAATAAAAATCACTCGAATATAACATACATATGTATAAATCGAATGGGGTCATATCCAGGAATTATAAATCAACACTCATATGTGCCAATATTAAAGTTTAAGCTCTATCTCTCTCTATTTGTCCCCCTTTCTGAACTTTTTTTTATACAAACAATAACATTATTATACATGTTGTGCACCCATAAGGTTGTGGTCTTGGCTAAAATATAAGAAATTTAACAAGATTTAGGAAAATTCATTGAAATTGTAAATAATAATATTATTTTGTAGTTTTATATTATTTAAGTTTTTATAGAGCTTTTCATGTCATTCATATATTTTCACAATCACCTTAATCATATTGCTTTTTGGAGTATGTTTAAAGCTTTCATTATAAACGAATTCAATATCACTTAATAATTATAATTGTAAAATCTCATTATCATTATGTTCGCACTATAATGAAGTTGGCAACGAACATTAATTTCTGTTTAATAATTTGTTAAATTTTTCTTTTATAATTTACTAATTATTATCACTTTTTGGTTTCATTTAATAAAGTTTTTCTTTTATAACAAAAAAATCAACATGAACTGGCGTGTTTTTATTTCAAAATTAACCCGAAATTTTGGCTAATCATCATTACTAAAACTAACGAAAGCTTTTTGGGATAATGGCAAGCTTTCATTTGACACTAAAGCATAAAGAGCTTTCAAGTTGAGATGAAAGCTTTTAATAAAATGGTAGAGGTATTTATTGTACATGAAATATATTGGAAAGAAATCAACTTAATGCTAAAGCTGCGAACTGCATGTGAGGAGAATGTCCATTAAAAAGGGATCTACTGTTCATTACTCACATTACTCACCCATAGTTTTGAAATGTTTAAGGAAAATTTTGTTTCCAAACCACTACATGACAGTAGAAATCTCCCTACTATATGTGGGGAGAATGCCTATTTAAAAGGGATCTACTGTTCATTAACTCGTTGTGGATGTGACACTTTTGCTCAACCATAGTGTTTGAAGTATTTGAGGAATGTTTTTGTTCCCAAACCACTACATGACAGTAGAAACCTATTAATGGATATGCTCTGCACATGAAGATTCTATGGGTTTAATGGAAAATTTATCAATGTTTTTCATAATGCCGAAGCAATGTACTCGTATTTTCAAAAAAAATGATGTATTTTTTATAATTACTTAGCTTTTATAATGCCGATAGTCATCTATTGGCAAAGCTTTCATGGCAACATATTTGCCTAAAGCTACGAAGAAAGCTTACTTGATGACAAAGATTTCTCTCAAAGCTCTTAACTAACACAAAAGTCAATATAGTATTAAGGTGAATCTTTTAGGGAGTGGTATTAAGTAGTAAACACAGAATAATGCTTGCTATTGTTAAATGTTAGTATGCAGTTGCGAAATGCAAACATTTCACTTTTATGGTGTTCATTATGAGTCGAAATTATAAAGCTAAAAAAGTATAATCTGTGTTCGAACGCCACAACTAAAAGCTTTTGGTCTATTCCCATCTTGTCGCCAAAAGTTTTAAAAGACACTCTACTTGAAACTGAAGCTTAGTGGAAGTTTTCAACAATGCAGAAGTAAGGCATTATCCATATTTCGGTGTCAAAAGCAAAGTTAAATAAAACACGTATAAAGCAACGATTTCGATAAAACTTTTATTTCATTATAATCCCCGGATCTTGGCATTATGTACGAAATACAATGTTATTCAAATGACCGCCTCTGGACTGGTTGCACCAGTGGATCCTTTTGAGATAGTTTTCGACTACGTTTTCGCACATTTCTTGCAGACAAATATTGGTTTTATGTGCTTCAGCATTTGATGATTATCCAAGTAAACATGGTCTTTGACGTGCCCTACAAAAAAAGGTCAAGGGGCGCCAAACCGCATGATTTTGCTGGCCAATTAACGCCGCCGAAACGTTAAATGACTCTTTCTGGACACTTCTCATTAAATAAAGCCAAACCACATATCGTCCAGTTCATAATCTTCAATTGAAGTTAAAAAGAGTCACTTATCACACGGTCATGGCGTTCTGAATTGACGGTAACGCTTCATCCAGCGTCATTTTCGATAAAATACGGCCTAATTACACCTCAAGATCATAATGCGCACCAAACAGCCACTTTTTCCGGATGAATTGACTTCTCCACAATCCATTCTGACTTCTCCGAGCGCCATATGCGCTGCTGGTTGTTGACATAACCACCGAGTGAGAAATGAGCTTCATCGTTGAAAAAAACTGTGTTCAAGAAATCAGCTATGAAAGTCGGTTGATGTAGCGTCCAATCACCATATCTACGGCGTTGTGAATGGTCAACCGGATTTAATTGTTGCGTGAGTTGGACTCTATGGATGGAGGTGCAAAACCAAATGTAAAATAGGCCATAACAAGCCATAACATAGGCCTATTTGCTGGGAACGTCGTAGAATCGATAAATTCGAATTATCTGCCACTCTTTCAATAACAGAAGTGATATTTTCGGCAGTGGATACATCGCGATGATGCACAGATCTGACTACATCTGTAACGCTTCCAGTCTTCTCAAATTTCTTTTTAATCTTGCCAATTATTTGCACAATAGGTCGATTATGACGACCATAACCGCCCCGTAATGCACGAAAAAGGCACACGTTTGAGTCACCGCTTTTGTAGGAAGTTTTAACAATTTTTACACATCCTTCGTTCTTTGTTAAACGTTCCATATTCGTAAATGGCAAACTTTTCGCTAAATAAATAATACATCAGATGACAGGTATTTAACAGCTGACAGCCTTGCCAGAGTGGCGGTTTTGAAACTAATAAATGGATAACCCTTTGTGTGCCCGCCGTTTAAACGTCTTTGTATGTCAAATTATATTCTTATTTATTCAAATTTTCATCAAAAATTCAAATTAAAATTCTCTTTGAGATGATTCAAAAAGAAAGAAGGAAGGAAATTTCTTCAAAAGTATACTTATCATATAATAAAAAGGACTTCTTTTACTTTGTAAAATTTTTTTTAGAATTAATCTTTTATACAGCACACAAGTATTATAAAAAAAATGATTACGAAGGCATTATTCATTTGAAAAATAAGTACGGAACATATTTTCAACATCGAAGTGTGTATTGGGAGAAACTTTTTATAAAAAATATTATAATATATTTTTCACATAAGATACTGTCTTGAAAAGTGTATTTTGAACATGCATACGAAAACAGTTTTTTCATATAAATGGTGCCCCAACAAGAACGCAAGATTTAAATGACTGATGCAGCAATTGAATTGTTTCTCTGGCTGTATGACATGTGGCGCCGTCTTGTTTAAACCACATGCCGTCCACATTCATTTCTTTAATTCTAGGCACGAAAAAACTGGTTATCATTTCACGATACCGAACACCATTGACTGTTTGCGTTTGACATGCCTCATTTTCATAAAAAAGGCCAAATGATTCCTCCAGCCCAAAATCTACACCACACAGTGACACGTTGAGGATGCATTTGCTTCTCGTGAATCACTCGAGGATTTTCCTCACCCCAAATGCGACAATTCTGCCTATCGACGTAGCCATCAAGATGGAAATGGGCCTCGTCATTGAAGATGATTTTATCGGCAAAATCAGCATTTTCATGTTGTCCCTCCAATACCCAATTAACGAACTCCCTTCGCTGTCCATGATCAGCTGGCTTCAGTTCCTGAGTCAGTTGAACTTTGTATGCATGAAGATGCAAATCTTTCGTCAAAATTCGCTGCATTTAGTGGATTTTGAGATACCAATTTGCTGAGCTCGGTGTCGAATTGAGATGGATGGAGTTTGAGCGACATCATCACGTACAGCTGCGACATTTTCGGTCGATCGACCTGGTCGAAAGCGCGTTGTTGTCTTTACATCATTAATAGACCCAGTTTTGGCAAATTTATCCATTAATCTCCTTACAGTTGACTCTTTTGGAGCATTATTGTGACCCCAAATTGATCGCAATTTGCGAATTGTAGCCGCAAAACTTTCACCATTTTGGTAAAACAATTTCACAACGGGAATGCGTTGTTCATTCGTATAGCGCTTCATTTTTACTAACCTCGTACCTTCTACTGGCAAACAATAACAATTGTTCAAGTGTAAAACAATGACATTTCGAATGACGCCAAATTTAAATCTTGCGTTCTTGTTGGGACACCCAACATAATATAATATAAAAAAAAATAATATATAATATAAAAACTATTTTCCGAGGTATTTTTCTTTAAGAACAATTTTTATATAGAAATTCCATGTTTCTTATCAAAAATAAATGTGGAAAATATTTTCCATATAGAAGAGAGTCAGGAATAAACTTTTCCTACTATGCTAGAAGATACTTCTCAGATGAGAAAACGTATTGAAAAGCACACTTCACGTAGGAAGATGTCTTTGAAGACAACTTTTGTATTTGCATAATGGAGAAATGTTTGAGAAATCAATATTTCTCATACTATCTCTAAGTTAAATATTGTTATTATAGCTTATACGAAGAAGCTTTCCGAAAAGCTTTTATTGGTATTGTGTTCTTCTAGAAATTGCACTTGAGCCTTCATTTATCACCCTCCATGAATATTTGTATTTTCTTGCTCCCCCTCTAACTCTAGGTTGGCAGCTACTCTTACGAGCCGAATGCTTTCAAATTTGGCGATGAGCCCTATAGTTTCGCCCAACTACAGGCTCCCACGCGTAACTTTTGGCAAAAGAATTTCCACATATCTTTCGATTTCCGTTCATTCTATCCAAATGGTTTGATATTCCTGGCGCCGGGCATGAAGGAGAAACAAAAACACTATGTGGCCCTGATACTTAAAGATGGTCATCTGCTGTTAATTGTGCGTGGCAGGCGGAGAGAAGAGTTGCCATTACATGCCAAACTAAACGATGGTGAGTGGCATCATGTCTCGTTGAAGTGTGTGGAACGTAAAGTAACCATGTCGGTGGAAATTGGTCGAACGGATCAGAAAACATCGGCCCAAATGAAGATACCCAAAAAGATTGCAGCATCGAATTTATTATTTGTTGGTGGTTCACCAGAGAATCCACCGAAAATGCCATCGGAATTGTTGATGCGTTTGGAGCCATTTAGGGGCTGTCTGCGGAAATTTATTGTAGGCAATAATACACAAGATTTGGCCAAGCCGGGCAAACATTTACATGTGGGTCAGTGCTTTCCGAATGTGGAGAGGGGATCATATTTTCCAGGAGATGCATACGCTGTGTATAGTAAGTAAAATTTTGTAAAAAATTGAATTGATAAAATATATGCAGGAAATGAAAATATAAAGGAATTTTCAAAATATGTATTAACGATAAATTAATTAGAGCTAGACTTATCATAGGTTGGAAAATAAAAATCAGTATTTTATTATGGGTTTTCAGGTGGAAAATTACAAAAATTACTTGCAAATTACTAAAATTACTTACAAAACGGGTTTTTGTTCGACACTTTTGGTAGTTTTAACATTCCGTACTTTGGCCTAGTTCTGAATACCGAAATTAGCTTAGCCTGAGTCATTATTTTTTTACGAGTTTTCATGTGGAAAGATATTTTTCAACAAATTACAAAAATTACTTGGAATATATTAAATAATACCTTCTCTTCAAAACTTTCTACAGTTTTAAACTTGTATGGAAAATTTTGTGTAATTTTACCTACGTTAGTCTAGTTCTTAGCACCGAGTCTAGCTTTGTCTTAAGTGAAATGTACAGCTTCCTTAGTTCAAGAGTGTATCCAAAATCACGCATAATTTAAACTTCTATCAGTGTAGTGGAAGTGTAGTTTGATTGAAATAAAAGTGTTCCAAAATTCGAACCTCTGCCAGTGTTGTTGAAATCATCAGCTGCTGTTCAGGCAGTATCAGTTACTCTCATTTGCTGATGAGTTTTTCGCTATCCAGTTTTTAGAGCCCAATCTGCAAGAATTAGTTATGGGCGATATGTGTATTGAACAAGATCATTTCTTTCTTGCGTGAATTTTGGGCAATCTTTTACAAACCTCTGTTCGTCATTGATGGAGTATTCACAGATTTGTTTGTCTTTGCCTTAATTTCATTATTTCAGAACGAAATTTCCATGTTGGCAAATATCTTGAATTGGAAATGGAATTTAGAACTTCTGAACTTTCGGGTATTTTACTAAGCATATCAGAACCAACAGGATTTCCAGCCTTATCCTTGGAACTTTACAATGGCAACGTAAGTAAATCGTTTCATAACATTTGTTTACCTTCCTGACTGCGTAATTTTCTGTTTCTTTATTTATGTTATTTCCATTTTCATTCATTTCTCTTCAGATTATATTCTCTTGTGATTTGGGTGATGGCAACCCTTTCCGTGTGGAATCTGTCATGCCCACCAAATACGCATTGTGCGATAACAAATGGCATAATATATCTGCCCTATACGATTATGAGCAAATCGCCTTGAGGATCGATCAAATGCCAGCCACTATAGCGGTGGCCCAACAGAGAACGGTGGGGAAAGTGCAGACCAAATCGCCGTTGTACATAGGAGGAATTCCAGGTAAAGTATTTCATGATGACTAATAAGGAAATTCCAGTGTATCTGTTGAAAAAGTTAAAGGTTTTACTCGGTTTCACGAAATTGTGTCAGTTTTGTTTGTTAAAAGCTTTGAATTTTATTTGGAATTTCTTTAAACAAAAAATTGATTATACTTTTTACATTTCTAATCCAAAAAGAAAGTTCGATTTTTAGCATAGAAAGTTCGGTTTAAGCATTCTTGTGCTTTCAAATACAAAATTTACTATCTACGTTTTAAGTGTTGTTCAATATGATAATCGCTGTTAGATTTTGAATTTAGAATGCTACGAGGACGGTCCTAAAACTAGGCGACCGGACAAAGAAGA
Source organism: Philornis downsi (assembly GCA_019455685.1). Taxonomy (NCBI): domain Eukaryota; kingdom Metazoa; phylum Arthropoda; class Insecta; order Diptera; family Muscidae; genus Philornis; species Philornis downsi. Next base: position 101,502 of record JAHXMU010024308.1, read on the forward strand.
CACAAAAAGTTGGGAAACATTTTCTTTATTTTCCAACATAATCTTCTTTTAGCTCGATACACTTTTTCCAGTGATATTCAATAACATCTATACCCTGTTTATAAGCTGAGAAATCTGTACATGTTAATATATAATAAGTTAGGTTATTTTTCAAATGAAAATTCGTATTTTTTAATGGTTTTCGATAACTACAATCAGAATTAACCCTAAGAGACCGGCTTAGAATTGATCTTTCTCATAATATTCAATTACCTTCATTTATTACTTTTAGTTGAAAAGTGGCCTCTCTTTGGTTTTTACCCAATTTGAAAGTTATCCTGAATTTAATTATAAGATATTTCGTTAAACAGTGAATCCCTTTTTGAGAGCACTAAAAACAGAATCCCCATTCATATGAGCAAGAGAATTTGGTTTTTATGCAAATTTGCAACCTACAAACACTTTTACAAAAGTTCCAACTTTTTGTATCAAAATGTTTTAAAATAATTGCAAAAACTATTACAACCTTTGGTATCGTGGAGCGTATTTTCACATCAACGTCAACTTTATTAATTGCTCAAAAACGTACAAAGTTGCTCTATTTATACTAAAATTACTTATTCTAGAAAATACTACAATATTTCAGAGAACACATATTTACATAATGGGTGCAACAAAGACAAACATATTTACAGAATAGTGTTGTACATCATAGACTTAATTCTAGAATGTTCTTATTTACATAACAAGTAAAAATGAGATAGCAATAAACTATATAATAGGAGTGAGGGGAACAAACATAACTTGTTGTCGTAAACGTAATTCTAGAAAAGTCCCACCCACAGATAAAGAATGAAAGAGATTACATATATCATACTTGAATATTCTAGGCGCAGTTTTGATGATCTTTCTAGAGTATATACTTAGACAAACTTCACTCATATACTACAAACCCTTTCTAGTTATGGCTTAATTGTTTATCTGACAGTCATAAATCAAGACGTTAGGATTTTACGAAAGTAATTCTTAAGATTTACAAGAAAAATCTACTAAACCTTATTCAAAATCGAATTTCTCTGTTTACTTTTCTTTTCTTCCTTACAGAAATCGCTTCCAGTGGCTCTTTATTAACCCGTGATAACTTCAAAGGCTGCATTCGAAATGTATCCATACGCAATGAACGTCGAGATTGGGTGGACATGGATGCCTTGCATAATGTCCTGCTAAGTGAGTGTCTGGTTACAGGTAGCAATGAAAGCTGAGTAAGCGGGTGAGAGGGGTAGAGACGATAAGACCCACACTGAAGGAAATGTGATGCCATAATTAAAGAACTGCCATATACTTAAATTTACGACAGAATAAAAAAAAAAAAACAAAATACGCTTACCTAGATTTGCAACAAAAATAAAAAAAAAAAAATACTAAAAGTTTGAAAAAAAACGAAAAAAGCTTTGAAGAAGGGGTATTCCAAAACAAAAATTAATCTTATTCATGACTAACAAGTGTTGGAAATTGTTCGAAAAATAGTTTGTTCGACTACAAACTACATATAGACACACAAGTTGTTTTGCAACTGTAATGTTGCACAATAGTTATGGCTTGTTAAGTTTGTTTGCTCGCAGATAAGCGGGTTTGTTCGACCACAAACTATATGTGCATATACGACAGACACAGAAATTGTTTTGCAACTATAATGTCGCACAATAGTTATGACTTGTTAAGTTTGTTTGCCCGCAAGATATGCTTTTCGATATTACTTCTATAAAGCTTTGAAAAATTAAAAACTTGTATGGAAAGTTTGAAGAAAGCTAGTATGAATTGCATTTAAAATTTTAAAAACTAATATTATACGTTTTTTATACTAATTTTGCTAAAAGCTTTCTAAAAAGCTTTTCTTCGAAACATGGGAAACTATTTGTAAACGCGTTCGCCATTAAACACAACACGATTTGAAATGAAAGTTTCTGACAAAGTTTTTCCTAAAATACTCTTCGCAGCTTTCCGGTAAAGTTTTCTCAGAAATCTTTGCTATTTTCTTTCAATCAACTACTTTTTAAAATTTCTACCAGTGTCTGCATTTTATTGCATATTTAAATTATCTTTTTTTATATAAATGTAATGTACTTTTGTAATTCATTTTTTAGCATTTAGTTTAGAGACAACTCCCGCCCCCCCAGAATGCGTTAATTTAAGTAGTAGAGGCTTTAATCATAAATTTTTATTTATTTGTCACTTTTTAATTTATTTTTTTCTTATATGATCTGATGTGATCACTTGAAAAAAAAGCCTTTAACGAATTAGGACCGATACTAAGTATACATTTATAAAATACCAGTGCCTTTTGTGCGACGATATCCATAGAATTTTCTTTACAAAATACTAAAGCATTGCAAGGAATTTAGCATAGTCGCTGTAAGTTAGTGTAGACAACCACCTCTTTTCTCTGTATCGAACGATCGTTGTATTTGCATTGTATATTAAGTATATTTAAGAGTAGCTCTTGTTATTGATTACAAATGTGTATAGCATACTTAGTTTATAAGGTATTTCTTTGTATTTTATATAAATTATACATTTTCATCCAACATTTGTGTATATACGTACGTCTCATTAGAAAACATTTCAAGTTAAGAAAATTTTGTAGTTGTTTAAGTTGATTTCTTCAGATAAACCCAAATATCAAAGCCATTTTTTATTTATTTAATATTTTTTTTATACAAACTAATTTTAAGAATGATCGATATTTTTAAATAAACATTTATGTGAAACAAAGAAAATTGTGTTTACAAAAATATCAATTATTTTATGATAAATAAACCTGTAGGTTTATCAACTCTGCACAGAAATCATTGGTAAGTACCGGGTTATCCATTTCTCAGTTTCAAAATAAAGTTAAATAAAATACACATAAACGATGAGACTTTTATTTCATTATAATGTTTGGAACTTGCCATTATGCACGATACGAAATAAAGGATGATTATTTAAGATTTAAGTTTTTCATGTCGGCAGCACTGGTTGGTAATGGCTTCCGAACGTGATCTGTCAAAGTGAAAAGTGTACAGTATACTCTGTCATTTCATCATGGAAAGACTAACAAACGAGCAATGATTGCAAATCGTTGAAATTTATTATCAAAATTCGTGCTCTCTGACAAATGTGCATCGTTTGACACGACCATTTTATAGTCGTCATAATTGACCTGCTGAACCAACAATTCGTGCTGTTATCTCCAAATTTCGCACCAAATTTACTTTTTTGGACATAAAACCATCGACTAGCATGCGTAGAGTGCATACCGGAGAATATAATGCAGCCGTAGCGACCAGTGTTAATGACGATCGTGAAATGTCAATTCGTCGCCATTCTCAGCGATTGGGCATGTGTTACTCAACCACAAGGAATATTTTACACGTCGATTTGGGTTTGAAAGCCTATAAAATCCAACTCACGCAAGAATTGAAGCTGAATGACCTACCACAACGTCTAATTTTTGGTGAATGGGCCTTAACAAAGCTCAATGAAAATCCGCAGTTTTATCGAAAAATTGTGTTCAGCCACACAAGCAAAACTGTCACATCAGGAGTGATGAACAGCCAAATGTCATACATGAATTAACGATACATCCCGAAAAAAAGGACAGTCTGGTGTGGTTTATGGGCTAGTGGCATCATCGGTCCATTTTTCTTCAAAGACGACCGTGGAAGAAACGTTACCGTCAACGGCGAACGATATCCAGCCGTGATACGCTCGATGCTCTTGTAAGGCCCGTTCACCAAAAATTAGACGTTGTGGTAGCTCATTCGTCATTCCATGATGAAATGACAGAGTATACTGTATACTTTTCACTTTGATAGATGACGTTTGGATGCCTTTACCAACCAGTGCTGTCAACCTGCAATACTTAAATCTTAAAACAATCACCCTATATTAAGAATAAGATTATTTTCTATTGTTATACCATTGAATAATAAAATGAAATCTAAATAAGATAATAATAATAACTTTTTCCCACTCTCAGCTTTGTTTTCTCTGAGAGATTAACATAAGATTTTGTACCTTACATTAATTTGAATGGGGCATTTTTCGTAGCAGTTTTACTTGATTTAACCACAGTTTTGCTTTTAAACTTATATATGTCTACTTAATTCAAGAATCTAACTCTTATTCTAATCATACCTGTCCTCGTTTTTCCGAATCTATTTCTATTTTGTTTTAAGAATAAATGGGTATTAATCAAATTACATATGTGGACGCGAATTCCTAAAAAAAATAAGAATGATATTTTTTTCTGTTTAGCACGAAGGCCGTCCTAAAACTAGTCGACCTGAGGCATAGATGGTACCAGTAGTTTGAAAAAAAAAAAAAAAATATTGTGGCGAAAAGTAGCAAACATATATTTCAAGTTTCATTTGAGACATCAGAAGTAAACGATCTTTACGAATTTGTAAACATGGAGAGAATTGGTCACCGTTCTGTAATTCAATATTCTCATTTGAAACGTCTCAGTCCAACCAATATTAAAGTCGAGCTAAATTCTGCTCTGGGAGAGTTTGATCCTTCATTTACAACTATAAAATATTGGGTAGCAGAGTTTAAACGAGGCCGTACGAGCTGGCAAGACGAACACCGTAGCGGCCATAGTTGGTTGATTGCTGAAGGTGCGTGAGTTAGTAGAAATGATAGGCATTTCAAAAAGTGCTGTATACATCGTATATTGACCGAAAATTTGAAGATGGGAAAGCTGTGCGCAAGATGGGTGCCGCGCTTGCTTTCAATAGAGCAAATACAGCGTCGTGAAGATGTTTTAGTAGAGTTTGAAACTGAGTTGGGGGGAGGTTTCGTAATAAAGACGAATTTTGCGTTCATTTTTAACATGGATGAGACATTGGTCTACTAATTCACACCTGAGCCAAAGGAACAGTCGAAGCAGTGGACTGGAATGGAAGAATCTTGTGCAAAGGAGGCTAAAATAGTTCCATCTACAGGCAAGGTCAAGGCGTTGGTTTTCTTGAGAAGCGCATGGGATTAGTTTTAATGATTATCTTCATAAAGAAAAAACGGGCAACTGCAAATATTATGCTAATTTATTGCAGCGTTTAGATAATGAAATTATGCAAAAAGGCCGCATTTGGCAAAAAAGCAAATATTGTTTCTTTAAGACAATACTCCTCCAGTTCACAGATTTGCTATTACGATGGCCAAAATTAATGAATTAAAGTTTGAATCGCTTCATCACGCACCTCATTCTTAGATTTAACTCGCTCGGACTATTTTCTATTTACAAACTTGAAAAAATGGCTGGGTGATCAAAGATTTGCCAACGATAAAAAGGTGGGGTCTGCGGTTGATGGCTATTTTAAGGAATTCAACATTTCTTACCTAAGTTATAGAATACTATGGAAAATCGCTGGAAAATGTGTATCGAGGTAAAAGGAGATTATGTTGGAAAATAAAGTAAATTTTTCGCAACTTTTTTGTGTTTTTTTTTTTCTTAGGTCAGTTAGTTTTGGGACCGCCCTCACAATTTGCTGTAAAGTTAAAAATAATCTCAATTTTATTAGATTAAGTTATTCAAGTTCAAAGAATACTGTTATGGATATGGGAGGCTTGATGGCTGCCCAATCAGTTTCGCTTACTATTTAGAGCATTCTAATTCTATCAAATGAATTAAACCGATATTTCAGGTCAATACCTCGGTTTTGGACAATCAATTGCGGTACTCATGGTGTGCCATCACATAGGACTTTTTTTTCTTTTCCTTTGTATCTTTCTTTTTTTCTTTTTTGCTACAGCCAGCGCCCCTTTGGGGTACTCAAACTAATCCCGAAAGTATTAGTCGAAGTACCTTTGAGATAAGAAGCAAGTCCTTGGAAAATTTCCTTAGGGTCTGCTTCCTCTCTCAGCTAAAGTACTTTTGAAGTCACTGGTACGAAGTGAGCTTCATCCCGGTTAGGAGTGAGGCCTATCTAGACACGTAGACTTATCTAGACACCTAGACCTATCTAGACACCTTTGGGGTACTCATACTAATCCCGAAAGGGTTAGTCGAAATACCATTGAGATGAGAAGCAAGTCCCCTAGGAAAATTTCCTCAGGACCTGCTTCCTCTCTCAGCCAAAATACCTTTAAAGTCACTTGGTATGAAGTGAGCTTCATCCCGGTCAGGAGTGAGGTCTATCTAGGACACTTCAGATAGACAAAGAACAGTGTTTTCCAAGTTCTCGCATTACCTTCAGGAGTCCCAGAAGCAACGCAAAATCACTGAAAACACAAGTTCGGGCAACCACAGCCAGCACGATGCTCCCACAAGGGGTCCAACGCCACGACCAGGCAAGAACAAAATGTTTCTGGGGCTCCTGGTCTCCCGTGCTACCAGAAGAGAAGAACCCTCTGGTGTGGGTTTCACAGACAAGAGCTGCTCCAGTTTTGCTATATCATACCTCGCATGGAACTGGTCGTCCATCGTATACGCCATAAATTCTCAATGTCCGAGGAAAAAATACCGACACAACAGTAAATGTCATGCTCTTCTGGTCTGTTAACCATGTCTCTTTTCGCAAGACCTCTATGGTGGTACGACTATACAACAGAAAAGAAAATTCCTCCGATATCTCTCAACGGCTTCTTTATGGTCGTTCCTGTTGCCAGGGGAATCTCGGTTTTGAACAGAAAATACTAGCATAATTATTATAAGGCAAAAAACCGGCTATGTAAAATTGTCATTATATATACATTATATATATGTATTTTGATTGCTATAATCGTTTCCTTTTGATTTTCGGAATTGCAAATACCTAAATTTGCCTTTGCAAAGCATATAAAAAGCAGGCTCAAAAGCAATTCAAACAAACAAATGTTATCCTATAATTAGGATCAATAACAAAGGATCAGTTCTGACATATTGCAGTTGATGAATTAGTTTAGTGACGCGAAGTTTTATCTTTCTCCAAAATATTGCTTCTTAATTAATTCCATTTGGCCAATTAAAAAGGCATTTAACATTTTTGGGCATCAGTATTAGTGTACTTTCCGATTAGGGGTGTACGCTGTACGTCCATAATGGCGGGGAGATTTGAAATTTAAATTCAAAATCACATATCCTAGGCCATGTATACAGCATTAGACATAGAGGCAATGCATGCACAATTCATTGACCATGTCGTACTTTTGACAATCTATCCAAATGTGGGAGTGTGTGGACATGAAACACTTTCATACATCGCACATGGAAAACATTTACGTAGAAAACTCAACGGAAACCAGTTCAAAATCTGTCATGTTCCAGCCAAAATGCCATAAACATTAACAGACAATCTAAATTTGTTCGCTAGTAATGAAAAAATAAAGTCTTACTCGTTTTAATTGCTACGTTGATAAAAATCATTTAAAGAAACCAATTGAGAAAAATTGAAATCAGAAAATCATAAATTTCGATACAAAACTTGTAGTCGTGTTTATGTTAAACGAAGTAAATTTGTTTGTTGCCAAGTTTTCATTTTGCTGTTTGTAAAACAAACAAGAGGAGTACAAGAAAATTAACAAACAACCATGAAAAAAAAACACATAAATAAATAAATAAATTGTGTAAATTTTCAAACAAACAGGGAGCTCCAGCTGATTTTGTTATGAAGTAGAGAGGCATCGGATAAAATGAAAATAAAAAAAATTTCATTACAAAAATTAATCAGTGGACTACATCAACAACGGTTAGGAAATAGAATATGAAGCAATATTAATTTCTGTTTTGATTTTTTTTTTTTTTGGATTTTTGATTATTCAACATATTTAAAAAATGAACTTTGGATTCTCCTAACTTCATACTTCTTATTACATACTTTTTATATTTGGTGCGCAACTACTTTCTCGCTGTTTTTTTTATAGAAATTCAATTTTATTATGAAAACATGTTTACAAATGCTTTATTGAAAGTATTGCGCATCGCTAGCTACTACTTTTTCCCGTCTTTTTGGCAAAGCTCGAATCACGTCACGGCAATACTGTTCATATTTTGAGGCTATTCACGAATATAGCCATTCCTTGATGTCATCACGTGAGTGGAACTGCTGGTAAGCCAGACCGTGTGGCATCGAACGGAACAAGTGATATTCAGACGGCGCAGTATCTAAAGAATATGACGGATGGCGTGAGACTTCCCATTTCTGCGTTTTCAGGTAGGTTTTAACGGGCTTGGCCACGTGAGACCGAGCGTTGTTAAGCTGAAGAATTACTTTTTCGTGCCTTTCCGCCATCAATTGAAGTCGCTACCAATTCCCAGTGACGATTTCGCTTGGTTTCAATAGCTCGTAATAAATAACACCAACCTGGCTCTTGTCCAGTTTGCCCCCAATTCCCCTTCCACTGCATCCTTCGTCCTTGTGAGCGTAAGGAAATTTGATGATACTGGAAGCGTTACAGATGTGGAGAGGCCTGGGCATTACCTCAAAGTACGCTCTACCAAAAATATCGCTTCTGTTATCGAAAGTGTGGCGGATAATCCGAATTTCAATTCACACAGCATGACTGATTTTGGCTTTATTGCATGAGCGGTTTTCACGTTTTGGCGACATCAATTATCTACCAAGATCATGCGATTTGACCCGTTAAACTTTTTTTGTAGGACTACGTCAAAGGCCGCGTTTCCTCGAATAATCTCCAAGTATTGGAGCACTCGACAGCCAACATTGTTTAAGTTATCGCCGAGATACCGCCCGAAATGTGCGAAAAAGTGGTCGAAAACGACCTCAAAAAGATCCACTGCTGCAACCAAGCCAGAGGCGGTTATTTAAATCACATTGTGTTTCGCACATAATGGCAAGGTCCAAACACTATAATGAAATAAAAGTTTCGTTGAAATCGTAGCTTAATATGTGTTTTATTTAACTTTACCGTTGAAACCGAAAAATGGATAACCCGGTTATTGTAATATAAAGTCTATTAAAAACAAATCCTTTACTTTTGCATGACATTGAAGGCTTTATGTAGCATAGTTAGAATACTCCGATATAGGTCGAATATGCAGTGTAGTTAGTTGCTAGCTGTGACTATTTCTGGCATATCCAGTTTTGTGACGTCTAGCTTTTTAATGCTTTTCTCATACAACATATCTTTGATCTTCTTCTGTTTGTATTCCATTACTCCCCTTGATGCGGATGGTATGGTCAGTTGTGTGTCTAAACTACAAGGAAGGGTATCTAAGTCTGTTATCCACAACAAACCACATCCAAATGTATTTCTTTCCGCATGGCAGCTGTGGAAGATGTCATAGTCCTTGTGCCGAGTGCATGCCTGTTCCGTCCAACGCATCTCCTGGATGGTTTTGATGTTTACTTTATATTTATGAAGTATAGAGCCATATCGGTTAGAGGCATACTTTCCATAAAGAGTGCGGACATTCCACATGCATATCCATACTTCATGGTCCTTGTAACTTCAGCGAGGGCTTCATTTGGTTACGATCTTTATATTAATGTTCCATAATAAGCTTGTTTAAGGTGAGTGGCACCAGTTCACTGCAAACGATCCTATAGTTGAAGTAAAAGACAACTACTTTGTTAGTATAAGAGTTAATTGGCAGTAACGTATGCTACCAACTTGCCTAAGACCCATCGGCATTATCATAACATTTAAGTTACCTAAACTAGTCGTCCTTTCACATAGGCTATGGTATAGGCAGATATCTGATGGCATTCCAAGCGAATACTTGCCCGAAGGTTTAAAACCTTGAGCTACTTGGAAAATTCTGCAATTAATTCAAATTGATTCGAATAACAAACAGAAATTAGAATTGCCGCATTCCTTAAATTCCTATAATTCATTTCTTATGATTTCATTGTTTTCCCCCAATCTCAATTCGTGCCAGTTCGCATTCCAGGCCCAATCTTGTCAATGATGACTGCTTATGGAAAAAAGTGACTTTATTTTAATTAAAATATTATCAACGCCTGTTGTAGATTTCATTTAAAATTCTCATAAATTTCAACGATGAAAACTTCAAGTTTATGAATTTTAACTACATGCTCAGACACTGTAATTGCTTCCTTAAACACATTGAAACTTATGATCTATTGCCTGAGTTGCGTACGGAAGCTTAGATGCAATGAAAACGCTTCTAACTCAGATTGAAAAATCTGAAAACATTTCATTGCTACTGTTCACGCTTACGCAGATGTCCAAAAGAGAAATGTGGGGTAGATGGATAGGTTGAGGCTCAAGGTGGTGTATTAAGTTGGGTAAGCTATCACAGGAGGTGGATCTAATGGTAATAGGAGTACAGAATCATTACTATCTGAACAAACAACTTCCTTTGCATACTATTAGTGGATTAAGCGATGATTTCTCAGCTTTATGGAGCTGCACTCATTCCATTTCTAGACATAACGAATGACACCTACAGATTAATAGGACTATGAACGTCAGTTTTAGAATCATTTACTAGACGCCCCGTTTTTTTCAACTATCCAAAGTATTGGTCAGACACATCGAGGAGATCGCCCCTGTAGCTCGAATTCAAGAGCATATTCACGGCATGCACGGCAATATTTTTCACAGAGTTTGGAAGGGATTAAAGAATTTTTAAGAAGTCCATTAACATCAAATGTATATCACCAACAAAACAAGTCAACAGAATGATTTTATCGCTAAAATATCATCGCAGTGCTAGTACGAGGATCTGTCATTCAGTTTAATATAATTTTCTATAAAAAAAATACAGACTGTCCGTCGGAAAGGTGTACTACTTTGTTTTGCCGCTATTTTGGTAGAACTTATCTTGACAATTAATATTTGGCAGTCGTGAAGTAGAGACGTGGCAAATTTATTATGGAAAAATATTCGATAAACCAACGCCTTTTAATCGTTAGAACATTTTATAAAAGTCAATCATCGATTACTGTGACAATGAGAAAATTACGCGAAATTTTTGGGAGAAAAAACGTGCCAACAAGACGCACTGTTTATCGTGTAGTGAATGATTTCGAAGAAAGGGGGTCTGTAGCTGATAGGACCAAGCATGGACCACAACTTACTGCAAGATCGGCTGAAAACATCACATTACATTTGTTTCCATTCCATTCAGTTGACACAACAGCTTCTTCCACAAAACCACATATGCCAATAGGATGTTATAGCTCGCCCATGACAGCACCGATTTTCATGAAAGTTTTCCCTAACGCAATATAAGAAGATGTTGAAGAAGATGTTACATAAAGATGCTGAAAGAGTCCTTCTTTTCAAAACTTCTTGGAATGTGTATCCCTATCAATTGTGTGTGGTTTCAACAAGATGATAGCCAGCCTTGTTACGGTGGGATTGTATCGAAAACTCCCCAACAACCTAATTTCAAGAAACTTCACTATGTGCTTGCTCTCAACGTCTTCTTTTTCAAAAATTTTTTACGAACCCATAGATATACTGGTATATTGTGTATGACCAAACTCCAATATTTCTATACAAACGTAATAGCGTATAGGGTATAATTAAACTTTAAGAATAATTTTGTAAGTCTAAACAAAACTCAACAACGTATGTTTAAGATTAAGTTTTAATATGAAAATTATAGATAAAAATATGCTGATATACCTCAATAGCTCAGAGCTAAACAGTCTCATAAGAGGACCTACCTATAATGTTTTCCTATACATTTTCTTTGTTTCTGATTATCCATTATCTATTTTTAGGTTTCAAAAGCAAAGTTAAATAAAACACACATTAAGCTATGATTCCGATTAAACTTTTATTTCACTGTAATGCTTGTACTTTGCTGTTGTATACGAAATCAATGATCGAAATTAAAAGACCGCCTCTGGATTAATTGCAGCAGTGGATCCTTTTTAGGTAGTTTTCGACCACTTTTTCACACATTTCGAATGGAATCTCGGCGACAGCTTAACGAATATTGGTTTTTAAATCCTCCAACATTTGGGGATTATTCACGTAAACACGGTCTTTGATGTAGCCCAGTAGAATTAAGTCTAACGGCGTCATATCGTATTATTTTGGCGGACAATTGACACCGCCAAACCGTGAAATTGCGCTTTCTGGAAACTTCTCATGCAATAAAGCCGAAATCGACCGTGTTTTGTGGCTCGTGGCACGTTTTGTTGAAACCGCATATTGACCATTTCATAATCTCAGTTGCAGACCAAAAAAGTCAGTTAACACACGGCCATAGCGCTATGAATTGACGGTAACGCTTCCTCCAGCATCATTTTTGGAAATATACGGCCCAATGACATCTCCAGATCGTAATGCGCACCAAACAGTCAATTTTTTCCGGATGCAACAGCTTTTCCACAATCACTTCTGTATTCTCCGAGTCCCATTTTGCACAAATTTGCTTGTTGACGTAGCCACCGAGAGAGAAATGAGCTTCATCGCTGAAGAAAATATTGTTCGAAAAACCCGGTATTGAAAGCCTGCTGTTGTAGCATCCAATCACCATATCTACGGCGTTGTGAATGGTCAGCCGGGCTTGGTTGTTGCGTGGGTTAGACTCTATATGTATGAAGGTGCAAATCCAAATGCAAAATACTGCATAACGGGTCATAAGGTAGGCCCAATTGCTTGGAATGACGTAGAATCGACAAAATCGGATTATCCACCTAACTTTCACGAACAAAAGCGATATTGTGATGATGCACATCTGTTATGCTTGTCCAGTCTCTTCAAATTTTTTTATAATCTTGCCAATTTATTGTACGACCATAATCACCCCGTAATGCGCGAAAAGTGATTACGTTTGAATCACCACTTTGGTACTAAATTTTAACTACTTTACGCGTTCTTCGTTTGGTAAACGATCCATATTCATAAATGGAAAATCTTTGACTAAATAAATAACATTTCAGATGACAGGTATTTAACAGCTGACAGCCTTGCCAGACCGACGCTTTTGAAACCACTATATGGATAACCCTAAACTTTAAAAGAACTACAGTGGTAAAGTTTTAGCTAGATAGTTGTTCATGTAATTATTTGAAAATTATTATCATTTTTGTATTATTATATTAATTATTGATATTATAAATACACAATATTTAGATGCTCTAATGGTAAATTTGAAACTTAAATATAGAAATTAGATTGTGAAAACATTACAATTAAATTGAGTGCTTGCAGTAAAATGCGCCCAATGCATTAGTTGCATTTATGTTAATTTTGTTTTCCAGCTCTCTTTAGACTGCCCTCTATAATCACTATTATGCACTTTACTGTAGTAGCGCAACGATTAAGCGACGTCTTCGATGATTTATTGGAAAGCAATAAGGTTTTTTTTCTCTTCGATAAACACGAACAGAAAAAACGATCGTAAGAGTGGATTTATTTTCATGTTTAACTTGAAGATTATTTCAAAGTGATTGACCAATAGCTAAAGGCAACAAAATCTATGTAAACAACTTCAAACCCCGGGAATTTTTAATTTCATTTTTCATAAGATTGATGCATTTTTATGATGGACTTCGTTCGAATAGAGGAAGAAAACAAGTTAAATTATATTCAATTATTTATAAGAAAAATCGGCTGTTTTGTTTTATTTTCTATCTTTTTCCTTCTGTTTCTAAATCTTTACAAGGAAAGGCAAAAGCCGTAGAATCTCTAATAAATATCTTGAAAACCACAAGAGAAGCAAAAATATTCAGCATACTATTCCGGCTGGGACACTGGGGTGGTCTTTTTGACCATTAAATCAAACAACGCTTAAAAGCGCGGTATGTTAATAAAGCTAAAGGAAAAACGAAACAGCAGCGAGATAGACTGATGGAGAGAGGGGAAACAACTATATGAAAATTGGGTCACTGCAAAACAAGGTCGGTTGGTCTGCAGGCCAATTGGCCAGTTGTTAGGAACGTGGTCCGTTCGTTGTTTGTTTTGCCTGGGTCCATTAATTTAACAGCATTAACACAACTTCAACATTCCATTATTGACATTCATCATTCAGTTATTAGACAAAAACTGCAACAGCAACAATATTTGATATTTGTTTTATGTTTACTGTCATTCATTCATGTTTTTTGTCCACGGTGTCACTGGTTTTCAATAGCCGTCATCGTCATCGTCATCATCATCATCATGATCATCGTCATCGCCATCCGTGATCGGTGATCGCTGGCCGATCATTTATGGATCGTTTTTAGTGACTTCTCATATAGGCTCAATGTTGGAATGACATTTCTTTGCTTAATTGCCACATGATTACAGTCACTATAACTGTCAGATTTTAACAAGAAATTAATGCAACGCCGCTTTTTAAGACAGAGTCGTCCTGACCACAGTGGCAGCAGCAGCAACAGTAATAGCAGTGATAGTAGCAGCAACAACATCAACGCTAATAAACTCAATTTTTATTTGAAATTAATTTGATATTTATGTTAATTGATTGTCTTTTATTGAAATGCATACTAACTTGCTGCATATAGAAAAAATCGGAGGAGAGGCAGACATTCGTCATATCAATCATTTAAATTGATTGACAAAATGAAGTCAAAGATTTAGGCAAAAACTAAACAAATAATATATACAAACATTCTATAAGTAGAACAATACTCTGGGAGGCTTTCAAATTTGATCTCATTTAATAAAAGCATCAGGCTATAAGCTAAGAATAAATGATGTATGAATGATGTATTACGAATGAGTGATATATATGATATATTCGAATGTACTAGTCAGTCCTCCCTACTTTGTAACCATTATATTATTTTAAAAGTATTTAGATCTACTAAGAGAGTTTTAGCAATTTAGGCAATTTTCACGACTCCGTCTTCAACCATTAGAGAGGTGTGGCTGTTTTTCATCCCATTTTCGCCAGGCTAATCTACTAACGATTACAATTTCGGAAAGTCTTAATTGCTTTACTTTTCATTCAGCATTAATTCTATTATTTTAGTATCATAAACATACATTTTGGAAGACGAATTTCTCTACAGTTTATTTCGTTTACCACAAGAGTCTTCTTGGCAATTTTTGCGACTCTGTCTTCAATCATTAGAGAGATATGACACTTTTTGTTTCGCTTCTACCCGGTTTAGAATATCGTTTAACTTTTCGACTGTTTTACTTTTGCTGCAACATAAATTGAATTATCTTAACATCATCTATCTTAACATCTTAAACATAAATATGGAAGCATAATTCCCCTGCAATTTAATTCGTTTACCACCAGATACTTCTTGTCAATTTTCACGACTCTGTCTTCAATCATTAGAGAGATGTGACCCTTTTTGCCCCGCTTCTGCCCGGTTGACCCACTAATGATTAGATTTTCGGAAAGTCAACATTGCTTTATTTTTGCTGCAGCAATAATTCCATTATTTTAGCATCATAAACATACATTTGGAAGCCGAATTTCTCTGCACTTTATTTACTTTACCATGAGAGTTTTCTTGGCAATTTTCGCCACTCTGTCTTTAACCATTAGAGAGATGTGACTCTTTTTGTCCCACTTCTGCCCGGTTGAACCACTAACATTTAGAATTTTGGAGAGTCTTAATTGATTTACTTTTGCTGCAGCATTCATTCCACTATTTCAGCATCATAAACACAAATTTGAAAACGGAATCCTCTGAAATTCATTCCCTTTACCACGAAAGTCTTCTTGCCAACTTTCACGACCCTGTCTTTAATCATTAGAAAGATGCGACTCTTTTCGTGCCACTTCTCCTCGGTTGATCCACCAACAATTATAATGTCGGAAAGTCTAGATTGCTTTACGTTTTATGCAGCATTCATTCCATTGTTTTAGTATCACAAACATAAATTTGGTAGCCGAATTTCTCTGCAATTTATGTCCTTTATCACGAGACACCTCTTGAAAATTTTCACGGTTCCGTCCAACTCTTTTTGTCCAACTTTCGCCCAGTTGACTTACTAACAATTATAATTTCAGACAGTCTAATTTGTTTTACTTTTGCCGCAGTCTTAATTCCATGATTTTGGCCTCAATAATTTGTTTTACGCCACTATACCATTTATATCCTTATTCTCCCCTGTTTGTATGCCAAAGGCACGGATCACATACCCCGTAAGATAAATTCAATTTTGATTATTTCATCTCAGTTTTGATGATTTCACTTGTTCCAGGCGAATGTACCACCTAAATCTCCCTTCTTTATTGTCCTGAACAATGACACAATTTTTGCCCAACTGTTTCACAATTTTACCCAGTACAAGCGTGAATTTCTAAATACCATTTTTCTGCAAAGTAAAGTTCTAGCATCAGTCATTTGTTCTAGCTAATTGTACGATTGTTGTCCATTAACGATTTCTTTTTCGTCTGTTGGCCCTCATGAATCACTTTTGAGCGTAAGCCTAATTTTCAGACTTCGTGACTTTAATTACAATCGTTCGTTATAACTGTAAAATATTGGGTAGCAGAGTTTAAACGAGGCCGTACGAGCTGTCAAAATGAACGAAACAGTTTTCATGTCAAACACGGTTAAGAAAACCACAAAATGCTATTGGATGACTGTCGGCTGCAGATGCGGGAGCTATCTGAAATGATAGGCATTTCAAAAGAAGCTTTAGATCGTATATTGACCGAAGATTTGAAGATGAGAAAGTTGTGCGCAAGATGAGTGCTGGGCTTGCTTCTAATAGAGCAAAAACAGCGTCGTGATGATGTTTGAGTGGAGTGTTTGACGATGTTTCACCGAAATAAAGCCAAATTTTTGCATCGATCTATAACCATGGATGGCACATTGGTCCGCCATTTCACACTTGAGACAAAGGAAAAGTCAAAGCAGTGGACAGGAATGAGATATGTGTGTTTGATCTAGGCGATGGTAACGTTTTTATTTCATTTGTTCTATGTTTTATTTCCTAAAGTACGAGTTTCCAAAATAACTTTTCATTCCTCACCGAAACTGCAATGTTGTCCAGTGCGTACGGTGCGATGATGCACAGGCCTGACCACATCCGTAACGCTTACAGTCTCTTTAAACTTCTTTATAATTTTGGCAATTCTTTGCACAGTGATCCGACTATGACGATTAAGGCCGCAATGTACGAAAAGTGCCCACATTTGAGTAATCACTTTTGTAGTAAGTTTTAATTATCGGTTGTTAAGCATAAATGACAAAACTTTCACTAAATAAATAACACTTCAGATGACAGGTATTTAACAGCCGACAGCCCTGCCAGACCGGCAGCTTTGAAACCACTAAATGGAAACCATTAATTTGAAACCACTTTATAAAAAAAGAATTGAATTTCTAATAATCTGCCGATTTCTATAAGAGGAACTTGGAGTAGCGAGCCGATGTGCTGCCATCATGTTTACCAGCCCGACAAACAGACGGATATCGCGCAATCGAATTAGAAAATCATGAAACACATTTGGGGAAGAGATATTTAGGTGCTTTCAATTGTCCCTTCTTGGTGTTATATTTTTGCCGTATCAAATGATATGTATCTTCATACCTCCGGGCGAAGGTGGTTGCGAATTTTTTCACCTTATACCCGTTTCGCCATACAAATTATAGTAATTTCAGTAATTTTGGACGTTAAGCTAAACGGGGGTAAGTTGTATAAAAAAGTAGTAGAAAAGTACGGAGAATAACAATGCGACCAAGTTCTCCTACGCAAAAGTAAAAAAATAAGATAAAGAAGACGAAGATTGTAAAATAACGTAAATACAAGTTGTTAATTTTTTTACAAACATCAGTTAATGAATTTTGTTTTGTGTGTTATTTCACACACAAAGCGTTCCAATTCAATTTTAATTTTTTAATTGCTCGTATAATAAGTCACGCGTACTTTCTAAATGGATGATAAAATGATTATGAATAAGAAGAAAACAAAAGGAATAAACATTTCATAAATAGCAATGCTGCCAAGTTAACTTTGCTAAGCGTCGATGGGTTTTTTTTGGTATCTTATACCGGTATCCTATACAGGGTGCCAAAAAATCGAAACCGGTATGAAATAGATGGTAAAATGTACGTTAACAGTACTTTCTTAGAAAAAGTACTGTTTTTATATTTTTTCTAAGATTCAGAAAGCTCTACACTTCCAATGGACGAGGGCAACATTTTCGAAATGTTAGACGCAGTTTTTTCCAGAAGTGAAGTCGTCAAGAAAACCGCTTAGCCTATTTTTTTGTTCTTTTTTTATTTTTTTTTTCTATAGCTGAAAATTTATATAGAGTTTGGCTTAACTTCACGCGATTTATTGAACTTAACGCCAGGTTTTGAGCTGATTTCTATGCACATGTGGAAATTTGTGCCGTAATGTCTACCTACCTATTAATTTGCTTTATTTCGACAACAATGTTGCAAGTAACATTTCGCCAGCTGCCAAGCTTGCCATGGCGCTTAATCAATCAATATTTTGATCAGTGAAAACAAAACCCCACCGCATTGATCTCATTTTTCTTCTGTCTTCTCATGTAAACTTAACTGTATACTCGTACATGAGTTTATAATCAGTTTTTGCGTAATTTGTTTTCCTTTGGCAAAGTAAATAAATCTGCGTTGGTTGTCGCGTCATCGATTTTATGGACCGAAAAAAAAGAAAAAAATCAAAAACAAAAATTCATGAATGAAGTTTAAATCTCATGTTACCCCAGTCGTGCGGATATCGGTGCAGTATCGAATACGAAACGTTAGCAAGTACAGTTCATAAATATCATTCATGTTCAGTTAAGAAGTTATATCAATTTTCCACTGTGGGCGTTTGGCGTTTTCCACAACGCCAACCTAAAATAGACGCTAGAGAATTGATGAAGAAACAGCCATCAACCAACCCACTGAATTTTTTGGCTGAGGAGCAAACAAGACAAAAATTACAGTAAAAAATCTGCAATATATTAAAGTCAGTGATGTGATGCTTTTTTGGTGTTATTTATTTATTGCATAATAAAAATTGAACTGTAGAACAATATTTTAATTTAGTTTTCAAATTGATGATGTCGCTGCTTGCCAGCAAAAGCAAAAACAACAAGAAAAAAAAACAACTATTAAAGGAAATTACAAAGTGGAGGCGGCGTTGCCAAGAAAACACTATGAATTCCGGCAAACTCGCTAGACAACCTTGCGTGGGGAGATAGAGATGAAGAGGACAAATGATCGACTAAGTCTGAGTTTGACAACTTTCGCTTTTAATGGAAAATGAATGAAAAACATCACAACAATCAAAACTTTCTCAAAAAACCACAACTGTTGCTGTTGCTGGGAGACTTTATTTCTAGGCGTTTTCATTAATAAAAAAATCTTTGTAATTAATTGTAATTCAATATGAGTAATAGAGTAGTAACCAGCTATATTTATACGCTGTCTCCCCATCTTACCGCATGGAATTGTGGTCTCTTTGGAACCGAGTGAAAATAAATAATTAATGACACATGTCATGCCACAGACGAAGGGAAATCATATGCCAAACATAGTGGCATTTGCATATTGACATCGTGTTGCATTTGCTTGTTTAATTAATATGATTGTAACAAAACAATCATAAATTTCTCATTTAACAATGCAACAATTCAACAGCAATTTTCTTTACCCTCGCAAATCGTGAAACTGTTTTTCGGTTTTTTTTTTCGAAAAACCAGCAAAACCAACAAAATTGCTTTGTGCGCCACAATTCGACTGATATAAATAATGTTGCACTAATAAACCCAATATGTGGGTTGTGGCACATTATAAAAGGCCTTTTTGCGAAACGGTAACTTGTAAACGTTGCTCGTTTGTATGGCCGCAGCAACACAGAAAAAAACATATGTAAATTTCATAAAATTAAAACTTTGAAATTTTTCACATTTTCTTACCTAGAGTTGTATCCAATGCGTTTTTTTTCGTTCGTTGATATGTTTTGTGCCTCACATGTTCCAGTTAAATTGTTGAAAATTTATTAATCATATGTATTGACCAATGTAAGATGTAGTGGTCATATAGTGTTGGAGTGCAATATGTTGGTCAACATTTGCAAATCGTATGGACAATGCGGTATTCGAAAGTATGAATAATGATATATTTCCTGAATTTTATATACAGGGTGGCGCAATAGAACGTGTATATTGCATCATCTTTTTTGCGGGGTAGAAAAGGCGCGGGCGGGGGGGCGCCTACATCGTTGGGTTGGCGGGCTCATGGAGTTTTAGAAATTGAAGTAGAAGAAACAGAAATTGAAAGTTCAAGAATAGTGAATTCCAGAACTTGGTTCCAACAAGATGGAGCTACCTGTCACACATCAAATGACTCCATGGCGGTGGTGAAGCAGATGTTCCCTGGCAGACTGATTTCGAAAAGAGGTGATATCCCATGGCCCCCACATAGTCCAGACTAGACGCCTCTCGACTTTTTTTTGTGGGGATACCTCAAACACAAAGTCTACAATAATAATCCAAGAAACATCGTTCAGCTCAAGGACAATATCCGTGGTGAAATGGCAGCCATTACACAAGTATTACTGAAGAAAGTTTTCAATAATTTTCGTTTGTGGTGAGAGGAGTGCCGTCGTAGAGAGGGTCACCATTTAGATGATGTTATTTTTAAAAAATAAACTCCATTTATTACTCTACAATGCCTTAGATTTATTTTAACTATACCTTTTGTATTTATTTTTTAATCTATTTTTTAAATATGCACGTTCTATTGCGCCACCCTGTATATATATATATTTTTTTGTCATATAAACACTGTATGAATTTTTGCAACATGTTGCAGCTAAAGATTTACATGAATTTATAAAGGAAGTTAGATAAATACGAGTGCGGTCCCAAAATTACCCGACAAAACGTATATATGACGCCAGTAGTTTGAAAACCGTTATGTGACCCAATATTTCCATTTGAAAGGTATCAATCCAACCAATATTAAAGCCGAGATAGATTCTATCTATATCTAGATTCTTCGTTAGATTATTTTCTTCGGTATTTTCTTGATAACATTTTTTAAGATGAGCGGCTTATCAGGTCACTGCATCCGATCCTAGTGTTGGGGCTACCAACGACCACAAGGCTGGTGAGTTGAGTTTCAGTAACACAAGTTACTTACTGGCCTAAGATCCATCGGTGTTAGCATACCACTTAGGCTTATCAACAAGTCGCCTTCTCACTTTAGCTACCATCAAACGGATGATGGCATTACCAGGGAATACTTGCCCGAAGGTTGGAAGTCGTGAGCTGCTTAGGAAATTCTGCAGAGGGATCCGACTGCTCTCAAGTAAATAACAATCCGAAGGCCCAAATTAGGAATTTCCCCATTGAAGAATCTAGAAAATTGTATTGGATGATCATCGACTGAAGGTGCGTAAGCTAGCTGAAATGATAGGCATTTCAAAAAGCGTTAAGCGTCTTATATTAACCGCATATTTGAAGATGAGAAAGCTGTGCGCAAGATGAAAGCCGCGCTTGCTTTCAATATTGCAAAATGTTTTAGGAAAATGTTTCAGTAGAGTGTTTGTCGAGATTTCACCGCAATAAAGCCGAATTTGTGCATCGATTTTTAACTATGAATATGACATGATGAGACACCAAAAATATTCAATGATAACACTAGCCAACAAGGTTTTGGAGTGAAACAACCAAATATCTTTCCTAGGGTAATTTAGGGGCCCGAGTTTTTTACTAGTTTATTTAAAACTAGTACGACGACGACGACGAATTTTCAAAAGTGAATGGCGTTATTTAAACGTAATTAGTATTTTGTTGGTTCGGTTTCACGTATTAGAGTCCAGCAATAGGCTCCCAGCATATTTTTGTTCTAAAATCCTTGATCATTTCTTTCAATTTTCATTAAATCTTGGTGAGCACGCTCCCCTGGTTCGTCGCTCACCGCACCTAAGTTTTGTGAAATATAATCTAAATGCGAATGAAGAAGATGCATTTTGAGTGACATTTGTGCACCTAATTCGTGATAATTTTTCAATAATTCAGCAACAATTTGTCTGTAGTTTTCACTCTTATTGTTTCCAAGAAAACTGTTCACGATGCTCTTGGAAGATTTCCAGGCTGCGTATTCTTTCTCCAAAAAACATTGTGAAAAATTGCCATCATTCCATTATAGCTTCGTGATCTGAGGGCCAATAAATATGCCTTCTTTGATTTTAGCATATGAAATTTTAGGAAAAACCGCTAACAAATATTTAAATGCTGCACCATTTTTGTCCAGGAGCCTAGACAAAGTCCTTAAAAAGGCCCAATTTTATGTGCAACGTCATTTGGTTTATTAATTTAATAATTTGATAATTAAATTTAATAATTAATAATAATTAATTGTTTATTTGAAATGTTTTGTTTTCCTGGTGAATACTCAATTGTTTTTGGGCACTCTGTTCTGACGTAATGACGACATTTAGCGCGACTATTCCATAAACTATTTGGAAACAACAATATATTGTGAAACCTCCTTGCATACCAGTCAATAAACCAATGACCTGAATCAAAATAATTTATTTACGATGATCTTTTCTATACATATAAAGAAATTTTAATCACACACCTTAAGTTGATCTTCCATTTATTATCGTTTTATTTGAGTAATGTCAAAATTTCTGTCACTAATTCGTAATTTTCCTTCGCATTAACGGAATGAGCAATTGGTATGGATGGCTTTTCGTTCCCATTATGCGAAAGAAGAGTCTTTAAACCGTGCTTAGAGCCATCAATAAATAATCTCCATTCAGTTTTGTCATATGGCTGGTTCATTTTTTGAAATAAACCATCAATATCAGTATACTATAGAATAGAGTGTTCCTTTTCAAAATATACAGCCAGTTCCAACCTTCTATTTCTATAGATTGGTACTTTTGCCCCAACTGCAAGATGTTTTCACTGCTGCATGCGCGAAGCTAGTTATTCTGCGTCTTGCTTCGTTAAATGTAAATCCCGAATTAGATCATTCAGCTCCGCTTGAGTCACTAAATGGCGTTCATCATCAGCCTGATATAAACTACCAATGCTGTTGAAAGATAGTTCGGACTCACTACTGGTACTGGTACTGGCTGGTAATGGATCAATTGATGGACGTTGAACTGGTTTGGAAACTGATGGGACATTCGCGTAAGTAATATTTTTTTCGATTTTTCATATTGAATCCAGCAACCTTTTTTAAACAGAAATAACAATCGGTTTGGTGGTTACTTGATTCTCTCCAACGTACTGTAATTGAAAAATAGAAGTAGATTTTCTTGCCTTTTGACCACTTGTACAGAACAGTTCTGCAACTATTGCAAAACATTGTCGGTGCCCACGGTTTGTTGGAGTTTCTGACAGCAAAACCAAGATAATATAAAGATGCATATTTTAATGATTCTGATATTGCATATCGTTTTTTCCAACCAAATATTCATCACACACAAAGGAGAAATAGCTTCAATCAGTAACATCGATTCCCGATAAACCTATAACTACGATTGTGGAGATTTAGAATGAATGTGGGCTTTTGTCAAATTAATAATTGTGGAATTGTAGTATCGGTAATGATTTGTTTACAGTATTGCCAGCATGCGATAATAAATGAATGAATTCGAATTCAGAGCACCCAAATTAGTTAAAAAACTTGCTTCGTTTTCTGCATGAAAAAAAATTCCAAATTTGTAGACCAGTGTAATTTTTAACCATTTTTTGCCCCATTTCACTCCCACAAAACATATGAATTTTGGGAAATCATTTCTACGAAAGCGATCTTGTCGTACTGGAGACGTACTATCAAACATTCATGATCATAGCATTAGCCGTCGATCAGTTAGTCAACACATGCCAAAAATTTTTCTATGTACGGGGTTTCTGATGAATATTGCTGCCAATTTTATACTTAAAGACTTTATTTTTCCAGATCTTCGCCGAATGACAATTCCTTTTAATGTCGTGCGAGGTTTCGACAAAATTGCCAATGAAAATAGAGTACGCTGCCACACCCATTCTGGTACCTACCATACAAATTGACCGATAGTTCGAAATTCAACCAATTCTATGTAATTTCTAATTAGTCGGCAGTAGTAGTTTATATTCTTGTCCATTATAGCGTTTTGCAATTCTCTATGATATCGGATAAAATTCGGTCAAGTAACCACTTCCCACAAGGTGCCAGAACCCCCCCACAAATAACCGACTTAACCCATATATTCTCAACTCCATACCTTCCACTTGATTGTACTCGATGCTATCAAATTTGCCACATATGAAGCGTCTGGTGGTCCAAGTTCAAATAACGAAATCGGGCGACGTTGCCGCTCCCACTTTAGTGCCTCACATGCAAGTTGTAAGTTGTAAGCTGAATTTATTTAAATTCTCATCGATTATGTTGTTTAAAATACTGGACAAAATGTGAAAAAGTTGACAGAATAATCATGCCCTGTCTGGTACCTCATGTAGAAATTGGCTAATCAAACTTTTATATTCCTGGATTCGCAACTTCCATTTAATTGCAATATATTCAGTATAATTAAGCTCGTATCAGGCATTTAGTGCTGTGAACGAAAATTGATTGCACTGCTTTACCTTCAAGGGTACCAAGCATTCAAGTTGGCCTATTTATCAAAAATCGATAACACTTCTACATTTCCTAAACGAAAAACTTCAGAAGCTTACAATTTTGCTTTCTATATTGTGCGTTAATTCAGGGCAGTTTTTGAAGCAGCATAAAAGGAAGTTGAGTAAAAGTATATGTAAGTGAGCTCACCTAATTGATATTTCTGTGCTGGTTTATATATATGTACACAGGGTGGGCCATAAGGGTGTAGGCGGTTTAAATATTCAATTAAAAAAATACTACGAAACATAAAAAAAAATATATTTGTATTTTTAAAAAGTAGAAGCATGGGAATTTTGAAGACTTAAAAATAATGTTGTCCAAATGGCTTCCCTCGGCTGCTTGACACTCTTGGATCCGAAGTCGCAAATTTTGGAAAACTCGTTGAAAAGTTGTTCTCGGTATTTTGTTACTTTCCTGAATAATGTTCCTCTTCAACTGCTCTAAATTGGTCGGATTATTCTCGTAGACTACAGATTTGAGGTAGCCCCATAGAAAATAATTGCATGGAGAGAGATCGGGGCTACGTGGGGAGGTATTGCCTTGAAGTTCTTGCAATGCTGGCACCAAAAAGTCTGCTAGCATGTTGCAATAATTGTTCGCTCTAACCGTCATCGCATGCCCTCTTTCGTTCTCAAAAAAGTATGGTCCAATAATACCGGTTGACGTTATCCCAGCCCACACGACAAGCTTAGGGCTGTGAAGTGGACGTTCATGCAAGCGTCGGGGATTAGTCTCGGACCAGAACCGACAATTTTGCTTGTTCACATGGCCATTAAGGCCTCATCACTAAAAATCACGTTGTTGAAATTGTTGAACCACTCTAGCATCAAATTGACAAAGTTAAGTCGGTTATTGGCATCATCGGGTTTTAATTCTTGGACTATCTGAATCTTTTAAGCCTTCAAATGCAAATCACGTTTCAAAATTCGTCGTAAAGTGAAAAAGGTCACAGTAGCGCTATATGCTTGTAAGAGGACAATAGGTAAACAATGGGGATTAAAGCCTCGTATTGTTCACTGGTTGTACACTGCAATAGTAAGACCGATAATGTTGTATGGAAGAAGGCTCTTGAGAAGTCCACATACTGTATGATACTGGACAAGATCCAAAGGATGGCTAATCCGTGCATCACAGGTGGTCTCCGCACCACACCATCCGATGCACTAAATATTACCTGT
Organism: Philornis downsi; assembly: GCA_019455685.1. Taxonomy (NCBI): domain Eukaryota; kingdom Metazoa; phylum Arthropoda; class Insecta; order Diptera; family Muscidae; genus Philornis; species Philornis downsi. Next base: position 127,129 of record JAHXMU010024308.1, read on the forward strand.
TTACCCCCATTTACTACCCACAGCTACTGTAGTAAGAGTAAGAGAGCTGTCAAAGTGATCAAACAGTGGTTACGGTCACAGTGTGATCCTTAACATGGTGCCGGACATAATAGGCACCATTGACTACACTGTGGCTGAACCACTGTTCGACAAGAATATGGTACTCCTACCATATATAAATACGTGGAAATGTAGAACTCCTGGTACAAGACTGTATGTCGACTTCTACACTGACAGCTCAAAATTAAATGATCAGGTAGATTTCGGGATTTACTCCAAAGAAGTAGGGTTAAACATAGCAAGAAGATCACTATGGTGTTTATCAGGCCGAAATTTTGACCATTAGGTAAGTGGCAGAATGGCTGAGATATAACTCCCTCACCACGGTGGGGATTAACATATTCTCTGACATTCAAGGAGGCATTGAATGCCTGGATTCTGTCTTCCTGAAATCAATATTAGCCATAAATTGCAGCAGATTTCTTAATGAGATGGCTCAGCATTTCAACATTCACTTTATGTGTGTGCCGGGCCACAGGGACATATCAGGGAACTGCAGAGCAGACGAGCCGGCAAGACAAGGGACAACCTCACAGACTTCAACCGAATTGAAGTCCGTGGGTATGCCTTGTGAAGCTTCTACTGCGAGATAGATCATTTTTAGTTGGAAATGGCAGGTAGGAGTCTGTCCGAGGCTGTAATCAATTTAGACGGGTGTGGCCTCGTCTAGATGTGAAGCGTTCACACACTGCTGTCGCTATCAAGACCTGACGTTTCATTTCTTGTATCCGTCATTGCGGAACACTGTCTGATTGAAAGACATGCAGTGAGATTGAGGATTGCGACTAGTGACTTCTGCAGGAGTTGTAGGGATGAAGAGAAGGAGGAGTCCATAGAACATCTTGTCTGCAATTGTCCCGCCCTGGCGACCAACCGGAGATCAACACTGGGCTCTTATTTATTTAGGGACCTAGGAGATCTGGATGATATAGATGTTGTCCGAATTAAGAGCTTCTTGAGGCGCTCAGGATTGTTCAACGGGGGAAACTAGGGACATCCATATCTCTAGTTTTCGTGGTATCACAATGGACTACACAGTCTAAGTGAGTCTGCCTATTGAGACTGCCACACTGACCTAACCTAAGCTAAATAGAATTTAGTTTAAGTTTGTATGGCCATTTGCTTTTCGATCAATTATGTTCTTGTGATCGTTTTCAATGAGTTTGAAAATATAATACGTGTAAGCTTAAGGATTTGAGAAGTTCTTCCATGTGGGATTTGAGAAACTTGTTTTTATTTATAAGTTTACATTAACTGGTATCTGATTTTGCTAATATTTCAATATTTCAGCAACATGTTGACAATACAGTTTGGTATTATAATTTCTTCTATCGTGGCTTAATGCTTACATAACGTTTTTGGCCCAGACAGGCTGTATCTGTGCACATTTCAAATCCCCCATCTGATTGACCTCTATGATCTCCAACTACTTGTGCACATTTGGCCTCCAAGAAATCAGGCTATGATTAATTTCAGCGCCATGTTGACCAGTAGTTAAGTGGTAATGATAAGTGTACGCAAACAATTACTTTAGCAGACAGTTTGACGGGTAATAAAAAATAAACGTAACGTAAACTGGCCTAAAAGTGGTCGTATAGTTTGTTTTGAGTTTTTCTTTTTCTCTCTCTCTCTCTCCCTCTCGCTCTCTCTAGATTTCCTTAACTGGGCAGAAACATGCAAATCTATAATTTCTGACTTGACATGACAAACAAATTAAGATCGTTGCCATGACTGTCATGGCTTTAGATTGTTGCTAAACTTTGTTGAAGAACATAAAAAAAAAAATAACAATTTGCTGATGTTTTGAAGGCATAGGATTAGTATTCTTTTTTTTGTGGTTCTTGTCGACTTAGACAAACATCAATCTTAGGTGAAGTTAGCAAATCAATATCAGCCATGATCATGAAGATACTGTTGCCGACGATGATAGCTTTTGCCGGCTGGGAAGTTCCCCTGGTTGAATGAGGCAGAAAAGAGTACAAAACTTAGCTATATAATTTGTTGAATATTTGCTTTGGCAAAGTCAACATCGAGAAAACAAACAACACAATACAGGCTAACTATATAAACAAACATTTACTTTGAAAGAGTTTTCAGTGCACCAACATTTGAGATTTTTTTCGTTTTTTTTGTTTGCTTAAATGTGGCTGCTATATGTTGGCCCCTATTTCCTCTTGGTCGATTTGCCAACGATACTGGAACTTCTACTGCTACAACCACCACCACCAACACCACCACTACCACCACCAGCAGCAGCAGTATCGCCACCACCGATAGACAGCCAATTCTTTGACTGCCACTGAGGCCAAGACAATTGTTGCCGATTTAATGATGATTATTGGCTATTGCAGCTGTTTGGCCATAACCAAGAAGAAGAAGAAGAAGAAATAGAAGCAAGGAATAAATGCTCATGGCCAGTGGAGGCATTTGAATGTCTATGTTGGCCAAGGAGTAAATAATGAATAGAAAAAATCGACCACCAGGAAAGCCTTGAAGGCTTTAAATAACTATGTTTTTATCCCCTCTCTCAAAAACTATGAACTGGGCAATTTCTGGCTTTGATTGTCTGTAGACTTTAATAATGAGACATGATTATTTTTAGTTTTTCCTTTTCATTTTCCTGGGCTGATCATGAACTTAGTGGGAATGGCAGTGATCATGTTGCCAAGCATTTCTATGTGTTGCTAACCAAGGATGTGTTTGCGATATTTCTATTCTATATGAATCGTTCAGTTGTGTAATATTATTTATTAGCTTAAGATTCATAAAAGTTAATCGTACCATAATTATGCTATAGAAAATGTTATAGAATGTAAGAGTAATTTAGTAAAATGTAGCTTCTAGGAAGAATTTTGAGTGTGGGTTTGTTAGTTCTATTGAAGATTATGGTTTATTTTATGTATTCCTATTAACTGTACAACTATAATATTCTATTCGCCTTCCAAAAATTGCTCATAAGCAGATTTTGAATAATGTGTTTTCAAGTGGTAATGGAATGCTGACGTACATTTAGCCTGAATTTTTATGATATTACCTTGAAAGTAATGTCAAGAGAACCTATAGCAGAAACTTTACTCGATTTTTAGAATCAGAGATTTTATTAAGTGGCGGCAAAACTAAGTACATTTTGGTTGTAAATTATTTAATATTAAAGCAAATCATATGGATATTTTCACAAATGTAGTAGTCCTCAATACACTTACTAAATTATTTTTTCACAAATCGCCTATTCAATATTAGAACAAATGTGAGACATTTAACAAGTACACTTTTACCCTTTTGTAGACGAAAACCACAAATTTTTAATTGTTGTTTACAAAAGGTCTGCTTTGACAGTCTTCCAGATTTACAAAGGGTGTCCCAACAAGAACGCAAGACGCAAATGACTGATGCAGTAATTGAATTGTTTCTCTGGCTGTATGAAATCTGGCTATTTCTTCATGTGGTCATTTCTTCAATTCCAGGTACGCAAAAACTGGTTATCATTTCACGATACCGAACACCATTGACTGTTTGCGTTTGACATGCCTCATTTTCATAAAAACAGGTCCAATGATTCCTCCAGCCCAAAATCCACACCACATAGTGACACGTTGAGGATGCATTTCCTTTTTCGTGAATCGCTCGAGGATAATCCTCACCCCAAATTCAGCCTATTGACGAAGCCATCGAGATGGAAATGGGCCTCGTCAATGAAGATGATTTTATCGGCAAAATCAGCATTTTCATATTGTCTTTCCAATACCCAATTAACGAACTCCCTTCGCTGTCCATGGTCAGCTGGCTTCAATTCCTGAGTCAAATGAACTTTGTATGCAAGAAGATGCAAATATTTCGTCAAAATTCGCTGCATAGTGGATTTGGAGACACCAATTTGCTGAGCCCGGTGTCGAATTGAGGTGGATGAAGTTTGAGCGACATCATCACGTACAGCTGCGACATTTTCGGTCGATCGACCTGGTCGAAGGCGCGTTGTTGTCTTTACATCACTAACAGACCCATATTCTCTCTTTACAGTTGACTCTTTTGGAGCATTATTGTAACCCCAAAGTGATCGCAATTTGCGAACTGTAGCCGCAAAACTTTCACCATTTTGGTAAAACAACTTTACAATGGGAATCCGTTGTTCATTCGTGTAGCGCTCCATTACTAACTTCATACCTTCTACTAGCAAACAATAACAATTGTTCAAATGTCAAACAATGATACTTCGAATGGCGTTAAATTTAAATCTTGCGTTATTGTTGGGACACCCTTTACATCACCTTCATTCATGGCCTTTTTTCCATGGTTTCATTACCTGAACGCTGCAATAGATTAGCATTATATTCAACGTTGATGGTTTTTCCTTTCTGAAGAATCAGATAAAACCGTATTTGCGTTTTTTGGCCACGATTGTTCTATTCCAATCCACCGCTCTGACTATTTCTTTGTGTCAGGTGTGAAGTGATGGACCTACGTCTCATCCATGACAATAAATCGACGCAAAAATTCAGCTTTATTGCAGTGAAAGGTTGCCAAACGCTCTCCTGAAACATCTTTACGACGCTGTTTTTGCTCTATTGAAAGCAAGCGCGGCACCCATCTTGCGTACAGCTTTTTCATCTTCAAATATGCGGTCAATATACGATGTATAACACGTTTTGAAATGCCTGTCATTTCAGCTAGTTAACGCACCTTCAACCTACTATTATCCAATACCATTTTACAGATTTTCTTAAGCGTATCTGGCCCGGTCACCTCAATTGGCGTTCGTCTTGGCAGCTCGTACGACCTCGTTTAAATTCCGCTACGCATTGTTTTATAGTCGTAAACGATAGAGCAGACTCTCACCGGGCAGAATCTACCTCGGCTTTAATATTGCTTGGACGACTACCTTTCAAATGGAAATATTTCCATCAAATAACGGTTATCAACTATTTCCACGTATACAAATTCATTGAAATGGTACGCTTTTGATGGCTCAAATAAAAATACTAAACAACGTGGTGGCTTGAAACTTAAATCATTTCTTTTTCACCAAAATAATTTGTATCAAACTACTAGCACCATCTATACGTCATTTCGGCTTTATTGGCTTTGGCTTTATTGGGCATTAAACCGGCAATCATGCGAACGGTAGTCGCATATACCATCCGTCGCGCTACGATCGGTCAGCTGACGATCGGTCATCTAATTTTGATTGAAATGTAGACGAAATCTCTCATATTCCTTAGTCAGTATTCATCCCGTTTAAGTTAATTTAAAAAAAAAGTGAATTTAAGTTAAAGTTAAAGTTAAGTTCACTTCGCTATTTGTCATACAGACTGCTTCGAAATATACTATCTGTTAGAGCAACATGTGGCTCTGAACAAAAACATACTACGGTATGTTTTCCAAACTTCCTCAACATTGTGCAGCAAAAATTATTCACAGAATTATCACTAAATTGAATATTTCTTTTGATTTGACTTCCTAAATTCAAGCCACATATCCTTCCGTTATTATAGCACTATGATCATTATTAGTTTATTTATTAATAATTTCTTGTTGCAGCATGTTGCTAAGCCATCTTAGAATGTTGCTTAAAGTTTTGCAACATGTTGCAATCAAAATTACTACAATTACATATCACCAAATGGCATATTTCTTGTGATATGTTAGCTTAACTCTAAACTTTTTGAACTATACTTACCATGCTTCCCTCCTATGATCTTTGACTTTTTATAGAAAAGTTATAAAACATTCAACCAAAAGAAATGTTTGACTTTCAATGATCAAAGCCAAAATGCTATAAATGTCTATTGTTTAAATTCCAGAATTTATTAGACTGCTTGATGTTTAGTGTTCCTCTCTAGCTGTAGCCAATTTTCCAACCACAAAACAAATGAAAATTAGGTCAACATTAAGTCGTCGTGTTCGGTTTTTGTTGCCGTTCAAATGGCGGCAACAAAAAAACCAAAAGAAATGAACAAACAACCGAACAAAACATGGCACCAACATTCAACATAAAATGAAATCAAAGCAAAATTAATTTCAGTAAAAGGAAACATGATCTTTGGCAACCTTCGCTTGGTGACTTTTCAACTGTAACAAGAAAATGAAAAGCGTTAAAAACAAAACGAATAAAATTGAAAATAATCACAAATTATGCTCGTAATAAAAACCAAAGACATACTATTGAGACAATTCCACAAACTTTTACCCACCGAATAATTCGAAGTATAATCTAAAGTAATTGGTTGGTATCTGAAAAAAAGAAAGAAAAGTCATTCCAAGCATTCTAACAACGCGTACGCTTAGCCACTGTAGACGCTGACAAAATATTCAGGTGGCTAACTCATGGCTAACTCGTGCTTCTGGTAGTGGGGCAATAACCGTCAAACAAATGTGAACATATTTTCAGAGTTTAAATTTGTATTTTCATTTTGTCTCAGTTCTTTCACACACTCGGTCGCAACAACAGCGAAATAGTTATGGTTATGCCTGACACTCATTTCGATTTTATGCGGCAGATTATTGAATAGAGCATCTGTTGCCGCCATCATTGTTGCGGCGTTGGTTGGTTGGTTGCATCGACATACAAGGAACTTGTTCTCCTTCACACTGAAATGATATATGAGGCTGGTGAATATGAAATGTTTGTTTATTTCTTTCGTCGGACTTGCAAGAGGTTAAAAGAAGGAGAAAGAAGCAGAGAGAGAGAGAGATAGGGAAAGAGAGTTTCTGAGGAAAGTTGTAGGCATTTGACTGAGCTGCAAAGTGAGATGTTGCAATTTGCAAAGGGAGAATAAAAATTATATGCAACTTGCAACATTATAACACACGTTTGCTTGACATTGAAACTGTCAACAAATAGTAAAACATTCACGCAGCATTAGCTGAAGTTGCAAATTTCTTTGGAATATATTGTTATCGTACATAAAGTGTTATCCATTTAGTGGTTTTAAAACAGCCAGTCTGGCAAGGCTGTCCGCTGTTAAATACCTGTCATCTAAAGTGTTCTGTTTTTAGTGAAAGCTTTGCTATTTACGAATATGGTTCGTTTAATAACCGAAGAACGCATAGCCAAAACTTACTACAAAATTGGTGAATCAAATGTAGACACTTTTCGTGTATTACGGGGTGATTATGGTCGTTATAATCGAACTACTATGACAGAAATTGGCACGATTATAAACAAATTTGAAGAGACCGGAAGCGTTACAGATGTGGTCAGGCTTGTGCATCATCGCAATGTATGGACTGCCGAAAATATCACTTCTGTTAGCAAAAGTGTGGCGGATAATACGAATTTGTCGATTTCACGGCGTTCTCAGCAATTGAGTCTATCTTACGGCTCATTACGTCATATTTTTCATTTGGATCTGTACCTCCAGCGATATAGAGTACAATCCACGCAACAATTAACGCCGTAAATATACTGATTGGATGCTACAGGAGTGAGCTCTCAATGCCAGAAAGCGTGATATCAGGTTTTGGCGACGTCAATTGGTCACCAAAGTCATGCGATTTGATGCCGTTAGACTTTTCTTGTGGGACTATGTCAAGAACGTGTTTACGCGGATAATCACCAAACATTGGAGCATTTGAAAACCAACTTTCGTGAGCGAAAAAGTGGTCGAAAACCGCCTCAAAAGGATCCACTGATTCAACTAGTCCTTAAGCGTTTATTTAAATGAGATTGTACATCGCGCATAATGGCAAAGTCCAAGCATTATAATGAAATACAAGTTTCATCGAAATCATAGCTTTATGTGTATTTTACTTTTATTTTTGAAAGCGAAAAATGGACGCTACTAGTAGATCCGGCTTGCGCTGTAACGCCAGCATTTAAGTGATATAAAAATATATTTCATAATCGTATAAGAATTAAGTCCTTACCTCAAGTAGACCTTGGATTGCATTGCCAATAATATGACCATTTGTTCAATTTTGTCCTGATGTGATTTGATTCGGTCTTTAATTTAGTATTGATAGGATTTTATGAGTTTAGTTCCGAAATGTAAGTCATCCGTAAGGCTTATTTTTTTATAACAATAGCATGCAAATTTCTTATATGTATTTAATAGTTTACGAGATACAGGGTTGCCCATATTCGACGGACACATGTTTTTAAAAAAAAAATCAAAGAAAAAAATAAAAATTTGGCGGTTGGCAATCTTATTCATTTAATTTGTTCCAAGTAGATTTGTTTACATCAATTTTTGAATATGATATCTCTCAAATGGCCGCCTCTGGCGTTGATGGCATATTGTGCCCTTTTTGCAGCATTTTCCATCGTTTTCGCCATCATTTCGGCCGGAATAGCGGCTATTTCTTCACGAATGTTGTCCTTGAGCTCTTTTACGGCCCTTGGCTTGTTAACGTAAACCTTTGACTTCAAATGTCCCCACAAGAAGAAGTCAGCGGGCGTCAAATCGGGCGAACGCGGTGGCCAGTCCAAATCACCACTTTTTGACATCAAACGGCCCGGAAACAAATTCTTCAGAAAATCGATTGTTATGCGACTTGTGTGCGGTGGAGCGCCGTCTTGTTGAAACCAGAACTGCCTCATACGCTTTCGACGAATAATTGGCATCACAAAATTGGTCATCATGTCGCGATAACGCTCCTGGTTGATGGTAACAGCATGGCCATTTTCGTTTTGGAAGAAAAACGGCCCAATGACCGTTTTCGCACTAACGCCGCACCAAACTGTGACTTTTGCGTCATGAAGAGGCAATTCTTGAATCTCCTGAGGATTTTCAGTGGCGTAAATACGGCAATTTTGCTTATTTACGGTCCCATTCAATGTGAAATGGGCTTCATCGGACATGATAATTTTGTTCCAAAATTGCTCGTCATCATCGGCCATTTCGATGACTCGTTGGGCCCATTCCAATCGACGAGGCTTGTCCGCAGGCAACAATCTTTGCGTCAATTGAATTTTGTACGGGAACAAATGCAAATCAACGCGAATAATCCGTTGTAAAGTGGACCGAGCCATGGCCAACTGCTGAGAACGGCGTTTTTGGGATGTTCTTGGGGACCTCTCAACACTGGCTCGTACGGCAGCGATATTCTCGGCCGATCGCCTTGGTGGACTTTTATTTGGCCTCTTCGGATTAGAAAGAGCCTCACCAGTCGAAAATTTTTCGTATAAACGCTTAATGGTGTTCTTAGAAGGCGCACTTCTCACATTTTTTAATATTTTAAAAGCACGTTGAGTTTTCACAATTGACTTCTTCTGTTGAATGTAAATTTCAACTATTTCAGAGCGCTCGCGTGGCGTGTATTGTTCCATGGTAAAAATCTGCTTGGACTGACGCTTCAAACGCGGTATGTCATTAAGCGATCTGACATCTCTGTCAAAAGTTATGGCGTTGCCAGATGGGTCCGTCGAATATGGGCAACCCTCTATATATTCACATCCACAGAAATAAAATTTCGAGGCTATATTACCTAAATTAGATTAAGCATTTTAATTTTATGTTAAGCATTTTTACTTAAACCTATAGGTAATCCAGACTCCTAAATAAATGAAAATTCTACCATTACATACACATAATTCTTTTCGCAATTAGGTTTTTATACACCATCTGTAACGCCACCATTATATTGGGAAAAAATCATTCTCTGTAATCGTATAATATACAATTACATAACTAAAATATAGGGTGATTTTTTAATCGTAGCTTTTTTAAAAATCTAATAAAACACTCAAATTTGCATCATATATTAAAATTTTTTATTAGAATCGATGAATTGGCCTTTGCCATTTCATTTTTGAAGATAATTTCATCCTGTAAGGCTTCAATAGTATTCGGCTAACGACTTGACATAACCTCGCAAGAAATAATCAAGAGACGTTAAATCGCAAGATCTTGGGGGCCAACTCATAGAGCCAAATCGAGAAATAAGATGCTAACCAAATGCATCCCTCAACATATCCATTGTTTCACGAGCAGTGTGGCATGTTGCACCGTCCTGATGAAACCACATGTCAACCAAGTTCAACTCAGCCAATTGGGGCAACAAAAAAATCGCGTATCATGGCTCGATATCGTTCGCTGTTGACGGTAACGTTTCTTCCACGGTCGACCGATGATGCCACTAGCCCATAAACCACACCAGACTGTCGTTTTTCCGAGTTGCATCGGTAATTCATGTATGGTATGTGACTGTTCATCACTCCAGATGCGACAGTTTTGCTTGTTTACGTATCCGTTCAGCAAGAAATGAGCCTCATCGTCGAACACAATTTTTCGATAAAACAGCAGATTTTCATTGGGCTTTTGTAAGGCCCATTCCCCAAAAATTAGACGTTGTGGTAGGTCATTCGTCATTTCATGATGAAATGACAGAGTATACGAGTACACTTTTCACTTTGACAGACGACGTTTGGACGCCGCTACCAACCAGTGCTGCCAACCGGAACAACTTAAATCTTAAAAAATCACCGTATATAACCTGGACTGAAGTATCAGAAATACGAATAACGACTATACGGTCGTTAATTTAGTGTTAACAAGATTTTATGATTTCGTTCCAAAGTCTAAGTCAATTTTAAGTTTATTTTTCTTTTATGGCAATAGTACATGTAAAAAATTCATATATATGTTTAATAGTTCAAGCAGGCTTAATAACGATTCCAAACATCGATTATTTATTTACTTAGATGGCGACTAAAATTGACATAAAATAATTCCAAGCACTTCGCTATTCTATGCTTGGTCTACAAATCGTCGCACCAGCTGTGATAGTATTTTAATAGCCTGATCCTTCTACAGAGATTTGGTTGCCCTCTTCTGCGTCGCTCATTGAGTTCCTTGTCGAAAACTGGAGCGTTTGGCTTAGCCAACACAATCGGTGTGTATTAATGCGCTTGAACAAGTCGATGTTGATATATAGCCTGTACAACTCAATGTGCATCCGATTTGTTAGCAAGCAATATGAATTCATTCATCACTCCAAAATTATAGTTGTCAACATTCACACAGCGCCCCAAGCGAATAGACTCTTTGTTGGATGAAACAAATAAATTTGCTTTAACCTCGTTTATTGAAAATCGGTAAGGGAAACTTTTAATAGACTATTTTGATTGCTCGACGACTCGAAGTATTCGCCAGCATATTGAGCGTATAGACGGATGATTCCATCTGGGCTAGAAATACAACCGCGCCACAATTTGCCAAGTTAAGAGGAGGCTTTGTTATTAGAATGCTTCCTAAGCGTCGCACTATGGTTAGTAAGCACATCCGTCTATCATCCTGCCAGCAGTTCGATTCTGCAATTGACCTTTCTTCGAGCAGCTGTCACTTTAAGGTGGTGACGAACATCTACTTAGGAAATTCTGCAAATAAACAAAGGTCAGGGATTGAAGATTTGAATTTCCCAATTCAGAATGATATTGGGGGTTATTGCAGTTCAAATGTTAGATTTGCAGTTTAATTGACGGCCTTCTTGAGATTTTATTAGATGTCTACAGTAGACATAGTGGCGAGTTAGGTTAGGTTAGGTCAGTGTGGCAGTCTGAATAGACAGACTCACTTAGACTGTGTAGTCCATTGTGATACCACGGAAACTAGAGATATGGATGTCCCTAGTTTCCCCTGTTGAACCAACCTGAGCGCCTCAAGAAGCTCTTAAGTCGGACAATATCTATATCGTCCGGATCTCCCAGGTCCCTAAAGAAATAAGAGCCCAGTGATGATCCCCATCTGTTCGCCAGGGCGGGACAATTGCAGAGAAGATGTTCTATGGACTCCTCCTTCTCTTAATCCCTACACCTCCTGAAAAAGTTACTAGTCGCAACCCTCAATCTCACTGCATGCCTTCTAATCAGACAGTGTCCCGTCATGACGGATACAAGCAATGAGACGTCGGGTCTTGATAGCGACAGCAATGTCTGTGAATGCTTCAGATCTAGCCGAGGCCACATCTGTCTGGATTGATTACAGCCTCGGATAGACTCCCACCTACCATTTGCAACTGTAAATGCTCTATCTCGCAGTAGAAGCTTCCCAGAGGCATACCCACAGACTTCAACTAGGCTGAAGTTTGTAAGGTTGTCCCTAGACTTGCTAGTTCGTCTGCTCTGCAGTTCCCAGGTATGTATGTCCCTGTAACCCGGCACCCACATAAGCTTAATGTTGAAATGCTGAGCCATCTCGTTAAGAGATCTGCGGTAATTCAGGGCTGATGTTGATTTCAGGAAGACAGAATCCAGGGATTTAATGGCAGCTTGACTGTCAGAGAATACGTTAATCCCCACCGTGGTGAGGACATTATATCTCAGCCATTCTGCCACTTCCCTAATGGCCATAATATCGGACTGATAAACACTACAGTTATTAGGTAGTCTTCTTGCTTTACTTAGCCCTAGGTCCCTGGAGTATACCCCGAAAGTTACTTGATTATTTAATTTTGAGCCGTCAGTGTAGAAGTCGACATACAGTCTTGTACCAGGAGTTCTACATTTCCATAGTGACGAATTGCCTGCCCTAAAATTGTCAAATTTTTGAAATTAAATGTGAACTGCAAACAATTCAAACATTTATTTTGTCTTTAAGGATCTAAAAATATATGTGCTCCTAACTCTTTGATTACAGAAAGAGATTCACGGGCTCCAGCACGAAGATTTATGTAATCATACATTAAAAATAATTTTCTATAGGTGTTGCGGACATCATTTTCCTTTGACCATTTCGTCGATTACTGCTAATTTTTATACGTTTTTCTTTTGTGTTTGATTATAATGTTCATCATTTTACTGCAACATATTAATAATCATTAAGTTTCATTTGCATACATTAATTTTCAAATGTTAATTATGTGTAGAAATACTTTTCGCAGTGCCACGATGGTAATGGTGAGTTGTGTAGACACAATAGGCTCGCTCACCGTGGCGCTAGGTG